>DWEJ01000388.1:0-17189 GCA_018245835.1 Mysoria sejanus stolli | reverse complement strand
TGTATAAGGATATTTTTGTATATTGATATTGCTGTATTTATTGAACGTTTACAACCAAGGCGGCATAATCGCACCAGGGACAAAGCCTTTTTTGTTTTGAAATAAAAAAAAAACTACCTACAAAGACGACGGCCGGTCAAATGACTGCAAGTACTCATATTCATAAAATTCTTTATTAGTACAAAAAAATGCTACAATGAACTTTAACTATCGTAATATAATGCTCATAATATAAGATTTAATTGCAATTATCACATTTAAAAATTTTAATTTCATTACAAGAAACACAAACTAGCTTTTTACGACAATAGCATATTTTATTGTTAAAAGTTTCGTGAGTGGTACACATGATTGATTATTAAGACAGTAAACTCACCTGTTTTTTCGGGATAGCCCGTCTAGTTTCAGACCTATACGAGGTCTTTCCTCATGAGCTCCCGCCGATTGCAGCGAGGTCGCGGCGGACACTGTCTCCGCTCTCTGTCTTCTAGTTGCCTATTAGCTTCTTGTTTTGTGCATTTCTAAATGTGGCTCAAAATATGTTCGTCAATAAATAGCCTCCATGCATCTACTACATTTCCTTTGAAATTCCTTCTTGCAAATGATGTAGGCCCTGCTTGCTCAGTAATGATATTCTGTCAAGGCCGACGACCAGCTGGAGTTGATACCGTCTGAGGTGCCCATGTGGTCCCGTCTGTAGCCGTGTAATGGCGATCCTGCTCGTGAGCAGTACTAGCAAGCAAACGGTGACCACGAACACGCTTATTGTTATTGCTAATGTAACGTTAATTTGAAAGTGGTACCTGATCTTCTGGGTCAGAGTCTGCACTGAAGAGTTCGAACTAACAGCAGGTAACACAATGTCATCATCGCTGTCAAGTTCTACACTTTCAGATTCACATTCCGACTGATCGTCTAGTAGGTTTCGAAGTAAATGAAGTATTTCGTTATTTTCAAGTCTTCGAGACATTTTTACACTAATTTAGTCACAATATTCTAAATAAAACGAACAATATGAAGCTAGTTACTGTAGCGACTGACTTATAAAACAAAACCATTCAAATGTTTACAAAAATACCCTCCTATTACAATTATAAACACTACTTAAGTTACAACAGTCAAATGACTGTCGCCGTCGGTATATAAGGCACTTTAAACTGTAAACCAAGATCCTGAAAATGTTTTGGTCATGTATTTTTAAGATTCTTTTCATAATAATAAAAGTCACAAATTATCAGTAAACTTAGTCAAAAAGTTTTGGAATAAACAAACTTTTAAATTGAAAATCCGGAGAAATGACTGCTCCCATCTTTCTAGTGTTAAACAAAAGGCATGACAAGAACAAATAATATAAAGCAAAAAATATAGTTTATGCGTTCCGGATGGCTCGAAAAGAACTGTCAAAGACGTTAAGGAATTCTTCGAGAGTCGTCTATAAGATCGCCAATACGGTGACCAGACAAATATGAAACAGGACGAATCCAGGACTAGACGATTCAGATCACCTTAGCGTCTATTGGATAATCGGCGTGTCCGAGTCCACCGTCGGTCCCCTTCATATTCTTTGCAAAAGTATACAATCATACAGTCAAACATGCGCTGTCATAAATTCCAATTTAAATTTCAAATATAATTTTATTCTACTTCTAATTAGGTAACAGTAGTCTGTCTCATAAGTTATAACAATGTACAACTACAAAGGCAGGACAAAGAAGAATGATTCCCCTTTTGTTACAACACTGTTCAATACATCTTATTGTTAGAAATAAATAATACAATCAGTTTAAGCAAATGGACTTAGATTATAGGTTAAAGACTTATTTAATGTTTTATTGTTTCCAAATATATCCTGGCGTTCGTTACGATCGTTACGGTTTCAAGGCTGACACGCTTAACCGATTTTGATGCAAGTTTGTATGGATATAGAAATACTATAAGCTGTGACCACCGACGCTTAGTGTTTTCCTAATATTTTACTTTTATTTATTTTACTTTATTTTAACCTTACAGAAAAGTGCATAAATATTAGAATTTTCATGTGGAAGAAACACTGCGATCTACAACGGATGATACAAAAACTTAAAATTTAAAAAATTTAAAAAACTTCGAAATGACGAGCCATGAAATTAAAAAGGATCTAAGTTTGTTTATGAAAAAAAAATCAATTTGCTATTATTTATTTACGCCCATCGAAAGGGTAGTTAACTTGTAGTTGGCTTCATTATCACACTTCAGCTCTGTATGAGAATGCAATACGGGACATATGTTTCAGTCAACATTGGCGTAATATTAATATCATCTATAAATAAATGAGCCGATGAGATGACGATAACATTTGGGTCATTAAATCATCACTCAGCAGAGTAGAGGAGAGCGGCGTCGATCTCTTAGAACCACGCTCTTAAAACGCCGCTATGAAGTCACTTCTACATAGAGGCTCGACCACAACACGGCTTACATCTCTCGATTCATTAATATAATTGGACTACTCTCAGAACTTGAGGGCCAAATCTATAGTGTAAGACGACGGGTTAAAATGTGAACTGCTGTAACGGTGAATCAAATATCGTAAAGAAAACTGCACAACATGTAGTTCACTGAGGCGTGTGAAGTCAACCTACTCATACTTGGCTAGCTTGCAGACTAGGAGCGAATTAAATCTATAAACGCTCACAATATTTATTAACAAATAAAATAACAAAGGACCTAGCTTGACAAGATTATAATTGGGAATCAAACGAACTTGCAAAGTGAAGTTCGATACCAATTATGTGACAGCTTCATTCGACGCGATTTATATACACCCACCCAAAATTCGTAACAAATATTATTTACTGAGGGCAATATTATGTATATTCCCAACCCGTAAATAAAATGTCCATATAGATGTAAATAAAACATTACTGAATATCTTTAAACTAAATGAGCAAAGATCGGATAGACAACATGGCTCGAAATATCGGTAGGGGGGATAGTAGCCGATTGACAACAGGATTCAAATGAGTGACGTTTCAAAACTTTTATTTAAAAATAATTATTAAAAGTACTTTAAAAATCGTGCAAGGCTGTAGCGTGGCAACGCTACTACATCAAGTTAATATAAATCGCTAAGAATGAAGCTGGAAACATAATATAAATTGTGATGATGATGCTGATGTGTACCACATTTTATATACAAAATAAAAAAAATACATTTATTAGTACTACGTACGTACGTACGTACTTTATTAGTACGCTTGCAAACAACACGACAAAGTAGGCAGTCTTTCATGGACATATATTAATTCAAAATAGGGGTCTGTATTATATTGCCTTGATGGGTAAACTATAAGTCCTATTCGAGAAAGGTTATTGAAATCAAGGCCAGTATATATTGTTCAGGACTGACTAAAAAAGTCTGAAATGTTTAGTCCTGTCCTGTAACAGAATTTTTTCTAGCAGGTTTCACCGCGAGTGTTGCTCGCGTGATAAAATTAAAATCACGGAACTATTTTCGGTAATTTTGCAATTTGTTTAGTAATATAATTTACTAAAATACGTTTCTATACATATAATATATTGTTAATAAATAACGCAGATAAAGTCACAGGTGCCAGTAAGTTACTACTTACATAAAATTAAAAAAGAGATTTCGAAGCGCAAGCGCTTTTGCGACGGTAGTTTTACGGTCGCATTTAACATTGAAATTGGTTTTGCGATATATGTTTTACCATAAAATCGCACTTGACACAAAAGTATCTTGACTTCATGACATGCATGAATCATAAAATTAGAAGCTATAAACGATATTGGTAATGTCATAAAACCAGTTTTACTAAACTAATTTCGTATTTTCTATTTAATTAAATTGGCTAAATAAGTGATAATGATATGTGCATGTCGGTTATCAGTACATATCTACATTTAATATTTTACGTTAATGTAAAAAGTGATGGGAATTAATTTTTTAATGTAAAGATTGTATTGTATATATACAATTTACCTATGTAACTACCAATTCCTTCCGAATTTTGCCTGATATGCATATCATGATACCTAAATATTACTACACAGCAAAGTAATAATACTTAGGTACTATAATATACGTTCTGATTAGAAGCTTAACGGTTTAAGTATTTTGCATAAAATTTAAATACTGGACGGTAAGTAACCAGTGGAGCGAACGTCAACCCAGATGGCCTTGTGTATTTTATTAATAACATTGTATCTACACATACAGAGAATTCGAGATACGACAGTGAATCGCTACATAAACAACTTTTAGTTTCTTATCATTTTATCGTGCCGTGGTGGCACAACACGTCAACAATCTGAGCTTTGTATTACGAATTGTTGCATTTTAATCATTACGTATTAAATCATTGTCGTATTATTGCTTGCTCTGAGCTTGACTTAGCAAGGATATTTATTTAATATTACTAAAGTGTATGCTCTAAGAGTATGGCTGGAATAACAAGAAGATTTTTTATATTTAAACCGGACTCATTATTGAAACTAAAGGTTCATAATATATCTAAGGTAAGTCGGTTTGAATTTTGGTATTGATATGTTTTGTAAATATGTTTTTACTTATTTATCTAGTGGTAACACTATATCAAAATTATCAAATGATTATTTTATTCATTTTTGTATTGATAATGATTTAATATTTTAATTCTGACCATTGGGTGTAGATTTAAAAGTTAAAGGCCTACTCTTTGTGCTTAAATGTTTATTTTAGTTGTACTTTGCATATTTTTGCGTTCAGAAAATTTTAAAATTTTGGTTGTTAGGTATATTACCTATTATTTTCAAAATAAGTACATTGACTGCATTATTGATATATCGTACCTAATCAAGTTCCTACTACATTTAAATTTAATGCATATGATTAACAGATATTGTCAAATGCATCATATAGCACTTTTAAGAAGAATGTCAAAATTTACGATAATGTAAACAAAGCTGTGGAAGATATTAAGGATGGGTCGAAGATTCTGGTTGGTGGCTTTGGTTTATGTGGAATACCGGAAAATCTTATTAAAGCCCTTAATAAAACCAAAGTTTCAGGCCTGACTATTGTCTCCAACAATGCAGGTTTGTAACTTTTACAAAATATGCACAGAATAAACACCCGCACAAGGTTGTTGCATATTAATCTTGTTTGGGTGCATTTTTAGTATGTAATGTGTGTATTTAAATTTCTTGTCTTTTCTTATTATTCAGGAGTGGAAGATTTTGGATTGGGGGTTCTACTCAAAAGCAAACAAGTGAAAAGAATGGTATCATCATATGTTGGAGAAAATGCTGAATTTGAAAGACAATATTTAAGTGGAGAATTAGAGGTGATCTGTTGTTTAACGTATTGGATGGTTTAAACAGAAATATCCCTGTATTAAGAAAACATGACGAGATTGTTAACTAACTCAAATATACAATTTTTTAAATATTGAATGTGCTTCCAGTTGGAGTTAACTCCGCAAGGCACTTTATCAGAAAGAATACGAGCTGGTGGTGCAGGCATACCTGCCTTTTATACACCAACAGGCTATGGTACATTGATTCATGAGGGTGGTGCACCCATCAAATATACAAAAGATGGAAAGGTAAGTTATTATTGTAAAACAAATGTAAAAGTTTTACATAAACATAACATTACATTTTGTTTATTAAGTGCACTGTGATGCAACTGTTTTAAACATAGTTTTGTAATAATATTTATCAATGCTGTAATGCGACTTTGTATATTTTATTTTTCTATAGATTGCCATACCCAGTTCTCCAAGAAGTGATAAGGAGTTCAATGGGAAACATTATGTAATGGAAGAAGCGATTACTGGTGACTATGCTCTTGTGAAGGCTTGGAGAGCCGATAAATATGGAAATTTGCTATTTAGAAAAACTGCTCGCAACTTTAATCCTATTATGTGTAAAGCTGCCAGAGTTACAATTGTTGAAGTAGAGGAAATTGTTGATGAAATTGAACCCGATTCTGTGCACATTCCATCTATTTATGTCCATAGAATTATCTTAGGAGAAAAATTTGAAAAGAGAATTGAAAGGAGAACAATTACCAAACCAGAACCAACACAAAAGGAGATTAAGACAGATTCAACAAGGGAGAGAATAATCAGACGAGCAGCACTAGAGTTCAAAGATGGAATGCATGCTAATCTTGGAATTGGTACAAAAATTTTATTATTTCAATAAATGTAATGTAATGTGTTACTTACAAATATAATAATATCTCCTTTAATTATTTTCAGGCATACCAATGTTGGCTAGTAATTACATACCAAAAAATATTAATGTATTATTACAATCAGAAAATGGAATCTTAGGTCTTGGGCCATTCCCAACTGAAGATGAAGTGGATGCAGATTTAGTTAATGCTGGAAAAGAAACAGTTACTGCTCTCCCAGGTTTAGTGCAAATAATAACATTTGTACAACTTTTTTTAATGATTGGTGAACAGAAATATTAATCAAAATAATTATATTCAGGTGCATCATACTTCTCATCTGATGATAGTTTTGCAATGATTCGTGGAGGGCACATCGATCTTACTATACTTGGTGCTATGCAAGTATCCCAATATGGTGATTTGGCAAATTGGATGATACCTGTAAGTAAATTTGTTTTTTATAAAAAACTAAATTAAGACTATAAGAAGTACACAATGGTACAATAAATTTAAATGACTTTCAGGGAAAACTGGTGAAAGGTATGGGTGGAGCAATGGATTTAGTTTCTGCCCCACGGACAAAAGTTGTTGTTACCATGGAGCATTCTGCTAAAAATGGTGCACACAAAATTCTCCCAAACTGTACATTGCCAATAACAGGCAAAAACTGTGTTGACATGATAATTACAGATAAGGTATAATATTATTGTTATTACAATTCAGCTGTCTGTAAACTTCTTTTTAAACTACTCAAATCGTAACAGTTTGTGTATTAAGTATATTGTGTTTAAAATAAATCTTTCTTATTTCAGTGTGTGTTTGAAGTAGACAAGGAAAAAGGGCTCATGTTAATAGAATTAGCTGATGGAGTTAATTTGGAAGATATCATTGCTAGTACTGGATGTGAATTTAATGTTTCCTCAAATATCAAGATCATGGGAGATATAACTAAACAAGAAACACTGACAAATTAAAATTATCCACTTATGTTGAGTTTAACATTTTTATTTAAGTTTAATTACTAATATTCTGGGTCATTAATAAAAGAGGTTTTTCACATAATGGATACACAATGTTACTTAAGTAATACACTATTATTTTATCTACATATTATTTATACTTAAGAGATATTATATTGCCAACATATGAATATTAAGTGATATTGAATATATTGTATTTTATTTCCATTGTAAAACTTGATTTTATTGCCTTAGTCATTTCACATAACAAAATGACATCACTTGAAGTTATCCACACATTACAATCTAGTCATATATACCTTTACATTTTAAATGACAGCCTATTTAAGTGATTATGCTGAAGATAAGCAAGCATTCCCTGAGGAGATTTTGCCTACAATCTCCATTCTCAACATGTGGGTTGGGGATAGTAGAACACAGCTTCTTGTAACACCTACACTGCTGTCTGTAGGTGGTCAGGGTATTTAGCCGTGCCCTGTTAGGCCACACCCTACCACAGTCTATAATGAGATTTATGTTATGTTTGTGTATAATTGAATCAAACCTGGAATTTATAGTGCTTCAATGTCTATCATATCAAACAACCTGAGTGCAATAACATAAGCATAGCAGGCCAGTCTTAAAAATAAAATGAAAAATACAAGAACAATACAAATTTTAACGATTTAATGGTCATCTGATCACGACTCTGCTCAGTCATAATTGACAGAAGAGTTGTTAGATAATGTTAACAATGTCCATGTTTCGGTAGGTTTTCGTAGCACAGTAAGAATGACAAATAAAATTTTAGGTGTTGCTTTTTCAGACTAGGGTATTTTCGATTACTTTAGAGTTTTTTCAGACCAGTAGCGGTTTTTTCAGTGCACTTTACGCTACCCGTATACCCGTATTCGCCAACAATGGATTGTGAGCTAAATTCCTTTGCGCTTATAATCAATAAATCATCTGTATAGGTACAAAACCTCAACCTTTTACGACAGCAAGGGCGGATTCGGAGGGGGGGGGGAAGGTCATGAACCCCTGGGCTGGGTCAGGACTTATCTGGACTACTGATTAAAATTGTTAACATGTTTTTCTAAATTTTTGTCACAATATAGATTTTATTTAAGTACTAGTAGATTTTATTTAAATGTGACAGTAGGGCCACCTTAATTTGACGCATTCTGACGGTCAATTTATTTATTACGCATTATTTTTATTTTGTTTATTACGCATCAATATATTACTTTTTTCTAAATGCAGCGAGTATAAATGACAGATGACACATGTAGACATATTTGTTGTGTGAATTTATGAACATTTTTCATTATAATGAGTAAAAATGTTAATCATCCTTTTGTTACCTGGGCTGCCTGTTTATTATGGCTTATTTCTATGTTTGCTTTAACGTGGTCGTTGCTAATATTTTTTTGTTAGTACACGAAATTTATGAGCAAATTAGGTTTTGCAGTGAGTTAGATATTGTCTAGTATTAATGCATTTTTATGAAACATTTAGGTATCGGTGATATGTTGCTTTTGACTGGAACAGATTTGGTAAACGCGTTTACACTACTTTCTGGATTGTTAATGTTTCCGACTAATGTGTATGTATTATATTCAATTGCTACGGGCAGGACTATTGAGTTAGTTGGTGTTATATGTAACTATTACTTTATTGATGAGAATGAAATCTATAATCATTGTCAATTACTTCTATGCTTATCTTCTCTTTCAATTTTCAGTCACAAAGCCAAAGTGGTATGTTGTCCTTTATGGCTTTCAATATTTTGGATTATAGTCATTAACGTCATTGGCGTTATTTTATGCATTCGATCTATGAATTCATGTCACCAGATAATAATGAAAAATATATCAAGCGGTCTAAAATTTTATAGAACTGTTCCTAAGTACAAACATTTTGTCGATAATTTGCAGTGGTCACTAAAATGCTGCGGGGTAAATGTCTTAAGTTTATTTAAATTATATATCTTCCATTGAATTGTTCCCTAATCACATTATTGTAATTTGTATTTACAGCTAAAATCTTACAAGGACTGGTTTTCTTTAGATTGGTATGACAAAATTCGAGATTATGAATGGGACTCGGTTAATAAACGAGCTGCAATCGAAAAAGAGACTAAAACCGAAACGGACAGTGTACCGTTCAGGTTTAGTAATTATCATTATTACAATTCAGTTTTTATTATTTTTCGTATTTTTTAAAAGTTCAACATGGTTAGCAAGAACTAAGTAAAAACATACCATTAGAACATTGAGTAACATTGAGTAACGAAATTTTTGTTAATAACTGGTGATAGATTATCCTTTTCATTCTGCAACCAATCAGACGAATAAATAGTTGTTAAGATTGATGACTATTTCATTAAATAGTGTATCTTGACAGTTTTGCTAATCAGATTTATTACGTTTATTTCATATTTTAGTTGCTGTAAAACTGGATCTTGTATATCAAATTACTTAAAAGAGTTTGGAACATATTCGATAAACACTGATGGTTGCGGTAATTTCATGTATCGTATAGTTATGATGTCGATGAATGCTCATTTGATATTATTTTTATCAATAATTGTAATAGAGGTAAGTAGGTATATAAAGGTGTATGATCGAAATGTCAATAGTATAGGGAAATAATTATTCGCTTCATTTTATAGGTTTTACTATTAAAATACATTTGTGTGAAGAAGGGCAAAATAAATAAGGATGATCATTACGGTAAAAACAGAATTAGTGTGCGACATATAATGCCCGTTAAGGATCATTTTGATATATCTAGTGTTTCGTCAATATTTGATCAAGAAGAAAATAATAGTATAGAAGAAGCGTCTTGCAAATATGAAAATAATATGTACGAAAATCAATGAAAACTAATATGGCGATATTTGTTATTATCCAAATGCTTCGGTGCTACGTATATAGAAGTTTGATTTTGAGTACAGAAAAAGTTGTTATGTCAAACTGCAAAAATTTAAAGGTTAGGTATGTATTTACAATATTTGCTTGAATTTCTGTATATATATTCAAATATTATGTACTATTATTAACAGTATATTAAAACATTTATTTGTTGACATATATTATTGTTATCGTATGTTTTAGATATGGTGTTTTTAACGATATCAAATTGGGTTCGAGCCCGTGGTCCAGATGAGTTTTGGAGAAAAAGAAGAATATTTAGATTAGCAGCGCATTACATAGGCCGGCGTAGAAATCTTTACTCCGTAGCAGTACGCAATGTTCACCGCGCTTTAGTGTATGCGACTAAAGCGAGACAATTAAAAAAACAAGACATGAAAGATCTCTGGACTGTGCGGATTACAGCAGCGTGCGAGCAACATAATATAACGCCTTTTACACTAAAGGAAGGCTTAGACCGAGCAAATATTATGTTAGATCGAAAATCCCTGTCAGACTTGGCCTCTTGGGAACCACGTACATTTGAATGTCTTGCAGCAGTAGCAAAGGAGAAATTGGATTTGGACGGTTTTAAAGATAGCTCCAATAAGAACGCGCCCACAGGAGTCGATTTAAATCTTAAGGATGTCATGTTAGAGGCTTGGTTGAAAGAAAAAAATTAGACACTGGATTCTAGAATTATATTAGATGAATATGTATAATAAATATTTAAACTAA
This sequence comes from Mysoria sejanus stolli, assembly GCA_018245835.1. Classification (NCBI taxonomy): domain Eukaryota; kingdom Metazoa; phylum Arthropoda; class Insecta; order Lepidoptera; family Hesperiidae; genus Mysarbia; species Mysarbia sejanus. The sequence continues at coordinate 6,414 of DWEJ01000388.1, read as the reverse complement.
TTTTATGGCTTTTTTATGCTTCATAAACTACTTAATTCATTTCTCTTTTCATTGTTTTGGCTAATTCCTTTTGTTTTTCTAAAATGTATAGATTTTCCATTTTGCGCTTTTGTTGCCATTCCATGTCTCTGATTACACCTTCATGCATTTTTTCCCTGTAAACATTGTTATCTTTCAAATACAAATATATTCTAGCAAAGAAAAGTACAACTATTTATACTTATTAAGCATTCAAAACGTAAAAAAAAGGTAATTTCACGCCTGTAATCCCTGAAGTGGTAGGTAGAGGAATACACAACACTCCCATGTTTCATCAGTTACATTTACATCCCACCATGGAATATGTGGTTAGCCTATTGTCATGCATCGGGCACATATCCAGACTCTAAACGACTTCTAGAAAATTCAAATTAGAAAATTTTCGTAGTGTTTAATCTGGGAATCGAACTCGGGACCTACCAATCGGCAGTCACACTTGCAACTAACATGGTCAATGAGATCGAGGTATTAAGCATAAATTATTTTTATCAATTGTCCATAACATTTTTTAAATAAATTATGTAAACAAAGCATGATAAGATAAAGGTTTTTATTAAAAAAATATACATCACAATAAATAAATATATCTACAAAAGTTTAGAGGAAGTCTAAGGAATACAGATCAAGTTCTCATTTATGTTAGTTATAATTTTGTTTATACATAAGTTACAGTTTTGTAAAATTTTATTTTTGGTAGGAATGAGTCAATAGTCTCCCACAAAGATTGAGAGGGCAAAATATTACAAAAAATTGAACTGCTTTACATTAATTAATTGCAGAGGGAACACAGCAGATACAATTACATACACACCAGATACAAATGAAAGGGCTGTCAAGTATGTGGGTTTATACAGTGAACCCTCAATATAATGAAACCGAAGGGAATAAGAAAATATATGTTATACCAAGTAATTTGTTATAATGAGGTTAGTTAAGTCTACAATTCGTTTTAACAAGATAAAAAAAATTGCTAATATCAACTTTACATAGGTACTAATCTGCTTTCCCTGTTATAGTGAATGATTTTCACAAATGAATAGAAAATTTGACACATATTTTAAGAAAAACACTGTTTTTTGTCCTAAGAAAAATTTGACATGTCTGAACCTGTAGAGACATCATTACATATTTTGAGATTGAGTGTAAATAACTGATTAAATTTGTTACCTAAATTCATTGAATAGAAGTAAATAATACTTTTTAATTATATTTACCAAAGATTGAAAATTCGTTATAAAAAGGTTGCTGATAAATGTATAGGTGTATTTGTATTAGTTCTTACAGGTAGTTCTAGGGGGTTTTGAAAAATTTGTTAAATCGAGGAAGTCAAGATTCATGAGGAGATTGAAAGAATTTTTAATTATTTAATATACTCACCCTATTAAGGTATTTATATTAAAACATTATATATAATTACATGATACAATTAAGTATTTTTTAATATTCACAAAATAAATTATTTTAGAATAGAAAAGTAATTATGAGTTTCATTTACCCTGCCTTATCAATATCTAATTAATACCCATAATCCAAATGATAATGAATGAAGGCATCATAGGCACATTATAAAAAAATATTTAAAAAGACTATAATAATGTAATGTAATGTGTGTAATCGTTCAGTTAACAGATAAGCAACAACTTTGCAGTATTTTTTTCAAAAATGAACTTTCTTTTAAATATATGGTTCTTTTCTAAATATATGGTTAGTTTAAGTACCTGTCTGCTTGCTGTTTTATGTGAACATAAATGACTATGCCGGCAGTCATCGCACACGATGAGCCTAACACTAATTTTGAGGTCATTGAGGACATCACGAATATTTAAAATATATTTCAGCGTAACGTTCGTATAACATTTATTCTACAGGTATTGCTTAGAGTTTGATTGAAATCAATCAACATCTCAATTTTTATTTTATTTTACAAAATTGTTAACTGACAGTTAAACTGACATTACCGAAGTGACACTGGCAGTGACAACCGATTTTTTTCTATTTCACTGATTCGAATACTACTTTAGGTGAAATATATAATTATTTGTGGATTAATGCACGAGTAGCTGATAATGGAATTATTTCTGATTTGTTTTATATACAGAGCTAAAGCATCTAATTTCCTCTATACCTATTTCTGCCATAGATTAGAGACCTATCTTATAAATAAAACTATTGTGTTTCGTTATAGTTATTACATATATATTGAACAGGCAAGTTATTTTTTGCTAAGGGACAAGCGAACTATACCTTGCGTGGTGAGGATGTGGCGTGGCAGCATTCAGTTAAATACCTGGGGTGTTGCCTTGACCACGGGCTGCGCATGAAGCCACAGGTGGACCACGCGGTCCGCCAGGCTCGCGCAGCCTGTGCGTTAATCCGGCCGGTGTTGACATCCCGGCCGTCCGTATTAAACTGAAGTTGTACTACACCTATATCCGATCCAGGCTGACGTATGCGGCGCCGGCGTGGTTCATACTGCCATCGAGCACGAACCGCAAGCGCCTGCAGTCCCAGCAGAACATCGCGCTCCGAGTCATTACCCGGGCGGGTCTATACGTTCGGAGCGACGTGGTGCGGTGCGACCTGAGAGTGGAAACACTCGAGTGGTTTGTGGCGTTGTCGGCGCTACGTATATACGAACGCGCAGTCAACGGCTCAAACATCCACCTCCACAGGTTCGCGCCGCTACATCCTCGACCACCGCTCCCGTGCGATTTCGTACGACTAGCGACGCCCTTCGAAGAGGAGGCGGGCATCTAGAGCTTAGAGCCGCCGGGAGCACGATACAGGCTTTACCACCGCGCCTGTAAAGGCAGGGTGTTCCTTACCATGGGACAGTCGTCCCCATGAGGACGAGGAATAAAGAGGAAGACCTCGAGGCCCGCAATCCCTCCATCCTTGTGCCACAATGGCGCAGCGTAGGAAGTACCTATCCATCCATCCATTCTGCTAGGCCATTAGCAATATCTGAGCTATGTGGTCAAGATAAGGATTTCTCTCCTTAGCGCCAGCATTTATCAACATAGGCATTGTATGGTCTCAATTAATAATTTGTAATAACGCAATTGAATTATAAAACACAAAGTTTTATTATATAAATATAGCTTTATTCATATAAATTCGTAATTATTTACAATAAATTATTTAAAATCTCCATAACTACATTTCATAAATATGGACAATTTATTTAGACGCACTTAGATGGTAACATAAGTTTCATTCACTTTTTATTTGCGTGTACGTTTATGAGAATAACTATATATACTTTTAGGAGAATAACTTTATATATTACCGATATTTTTACCATATATTCGGACTCACATATTTGAAACAAAAATACCTTTGTATGTAATTGAAATAAAAGTAATATTTTTTTATGAGTAGTATACATATTGTTTCGTCCTTCATATACTAGAGCAGGATTCTGAAGTAAGTTTATATATAAGAGTTAAAATATCTATTTGTGAAAGTTATGTTCATGAATAAGTATTACAGAGTTTACCTATAACATCCTAAGAACAATGATATCAAACCGACAACAATTTTTAAATTTGTTACAAAGTCTTAAATAGCCGAATAAGTTAACAATAATAACTTTATTGCACTAATGTATATTATTATACAACTCAACATAACATCACGTCTGTATGAAGAGGTAGGCAGAGGAGTGTATTACACTCCCACGTTTTACCAGTAACGCTTACGTCCCAGCATGGAATAGGGGGTTAGTATATTACCATACACCGGGCACAAATCCAGATTCTGAGCTAATACTAGGAATTTAAAGTTGGAAAATTCCAATAGTACCCGACCCGGGGATCGAATCCAGGACCTCTCGCTCAGCAGTAAACTTGTAATCGTTCGGCCTAATAAGGCAGTCAATTGTATTGTACAACAACAAACTAAAAAGTCATCTGTGCATAAATTAATATATAAACGAAGTAGGTAATATCTTGAAGAGTTTGAAGACACAATACACAGCATCAAAGAATTTTGTTAGAAGCGTCTTTTCACTGTTCATATTAACTTATGCTACTTTGACAGTCTTTTCAGCATTTTATTTATTTATGGCACAGCTACCTATTACAGTTGTCATAAAAACTTGCAGAACCTCGATTAGGTATTTCGGCAAACTCGCGTTTCGGTGTACATAGCTTACTGCTGAAGTCAACGTTTCGTTTCCTGCAAAACACAGTTTCATATTATAGTCTTGTATCATAATAACTGATGAATTAATATTCCTCATAAGTTTATTTATTTGGTAATTTAAACAAGATAATATAACCACAATATCATACAAAAGTATTACAATCGCGGTAAAAAAATAGGGGTGGGGATAGGAAGCTAAACATTCAAAGTTCATATCATAGGTATTTTTGATGTCAAACCTAAAATGAATTTTTCGTTAAATATAATAGCATTTTATTTCTGGATACTTCCACCATTATTATTTCAGAGTATAAAAAATACCCTACGATCTATTCTCAGAAATCAGTCATGCCGTTTTTTTAACGCCGACACGAGATTTTTATAATTATGTTCGATTAAAATATCATTTATATTATGCATTTTAAATTTATTGAGTGCTATAGTAAGTTACAAAAACCAGCCATACCCTCTACTAGGTAATTCCATTTGATCGACAAGAACGGATTTTACATATAGACGATCATTGCACCAGAGAATGCATAGAGATCGTGGTTCCAGTACATTCATGTCGTACTCCCACGATAACTCCACCTTGAAAGAGCAAACAATTATAGTGTAATCTATGATGGTTATCGAAATTTATATTTTATTAAATACAATCTTTTATTTTGAGAACACTCGTTACGTTTCATTTCAAGCATGAAATACACACCTTCCTAACTTTACCACCCAAATCCATTGGATGCGTGACGACAATGGAGTAAGAAGTTCCGTGTTCTAGCCTGAAATATATATTACAAAATTTTAATATAACAGAAAATCTAAGTTTATCAATACTTGGCAACATGTTTAATAACAATCTTACTTCACATAGTTATTTGGGGTGAGATCCATTCCTCTTATTACACCTCGATCTGACATCAACGTTACTTTCAAGAATCCCTGATAAAAAAAAATCATTATCAACTCGTCAATAAAAAAAATAATAATCATGTCCGCATGATAGAGTCAAAGACAAGGTGATCTGACAGAGAACCAGTATTATCCACATAGCCGACAGCCGACAACCGACAAAGGAGTAGCGAAATAGCGGATTGTTTACACTATATAAAAGATATGAATATGGTTACTGAAGAAATACAAAAATACTGAATTGTGATATTCATTTTTTTCATGATTACTATAAAGTTTACTGGTTGATATCATACAAAGCATAACATTTGCACAACTGACTGACTGATCTAACGAAACCAAAATCAGCCAAAAATTTGTGGAATGGTTGCTGATATAAAATACTTCTATTTAAAAATTAAAGATGTTAAAAATAATAATTGAATAGAAATGAATTATTTGTTTTATATCAAAGTTAATATTCCCTTTAAGTGGCATTTAATTATTGATGTGGTTGTTTTAATGAGGATACAACAATTATTAGGTAATTTATTACAACAATAACAATATGACGCCTTCTTTACCTGCACCCAAGACTCTGCTCCTTTTGGGTTTGCTAAGTGAATAGCAATTTTATAGTGTCTTTCTGAAAAACAAAATAACAATATGATCATTGGTGTTGTCGAGGTTATATATTAACTTAAGAAAATGTAAAGTTTTGAATTTTTTATTTGTTTGTTCTAACTCACGGCAAAATGGAAACTCTTTTCCAGTGTTCAGAAAATATTTTGCGCCAATTGTTTCCTGCTCTTCGGAAGGGTATACCTCATTCTCTGTTTGATTGTCTTTGTTTGTTATAAGACCAGGGGTACTGTCGGCATGGAATCTGCATGCAAAATGTTAATATTGTTATATACGTACAAAAAATATTTCTTTAAGGTTCTGAGCATAAAAAAATAACATATATTTTATGAGTAATTTCAATCTCAAGTAGGTTTCACACTTACCCCATGATTGCACAACCGTGACCGCAGTGAAAGCATTTTCCAGCCAAAAAATGTTGGTACGATGGACATTGATGTCCTGAAACAGTTTAAAATAAGTTATTTACATAGGAGTACATACTTGGTCCGAGTAATATGAGTAATTCATGTTGGTACGAGCACGAGGCACTTACCTATATAAGGGCATTTTCCATTGATGGACTCCGTAAAAAGTTTTATGGCTCTAACATGATTGCAAGCTACGAGGACCCTAGACGCTTCTTCTAATCCTTGTTTTACGAGCGTAAGAGGTATTAGTGGGCCTTCAGTGAGGTCACAGCCGGGTTGTTCCTTT
>DWEJ01000387.1:0-17194 GCA_018245835.1 Mysoria sejanus stolli | reverse complement strand
GTTTCCGGACATTCTACCTAGGTATCTGGATCGTTGTTGGCCACTCCAAGGTGAAATTCTAAATAACAACGGCGAATTAGTTTTTGTTATTAAGTATGATCGCCTATTGAAAACTAGAGTAAACGATGTCTGAGGCAACGGATACCTAAAGGCAGACGGCGAGTGTCAAGCCGCACATTCGGCGTAACGACCTCGAATTGTTATCATTACTATTATTATTAAATCACACAAATATAAGACATGTCTAAGACGTGTGTAATACGCAGCACTAAAATTACTAGCGGCGAGATAAAGACGAACGCAGCAACTGCCACTATGATTCACGGTGACTCACTGTGAATACAAAGTTACGCTCCGTTGGCATTATGTTTTTTTTGAGCCACCAAATGTTCATTGCTAATACTTGGATGCAATTTTCAATAGGCGACAGACAGCATACTTCGTTGTGGGTAAAATAGAAAGCAGTGACAGCCTAGAGGTATAGTCTGATCTAGGGGACCTAGGTTCAAATCCTGGGGCGTACCTCTTTACAATGTGGGGTTAAATGTCACTAGATGTTGCAGTGAACCAGTATCGCGAGGAAACTTCTATACACGATTGCAACCCGTGTCGGGAAAAAAGTAACTAAACACTCGATGTCCTACGCTTGGTACGGATGTATTACACTTCATAGTTTTCAGTTTATTTCTAATTATTCTATTTATGTCGAGGCAATGATAACAATTGTTATTGTTATTATTTATTATGTCATAGAGATAGAGCACAGAGTGCAAAATAACCTTAGTATTTACAGAAAATTATATAATAACAAAGAATATCACTTAAACATTCTCACTCTCACCCCTCCCACACATTTTAATCCAGGCTGAGCCACTTTGGATCGCCACAAATCTCGGTGAAGCTGTAGAGGCCACTAAGATCAACAGCATTTAGGTCAATTAGAAAAAAAACTTAACTAACATTCAAATAAAATAATTTCACATTAGTTTTTATATGATTTACCTTTAACGTTGGCTTGCAATATACGGATATTGATAGAGCCTAAATCCGAAGCCCTACAATCAGAACGCCCGCGACTTGACATTGGTATCTGGTAAACGGCACGCCCAAGTACACTTGGAAACACAAACGGAAGGCCCTTTTGACCTTCAGCGGTATTCTTACCCTTCTAAAACTACAATGGGACAGACGACGATGTTTGCTTACTGTGAGAAAATATAAAGTTACATATATTTTTTAAAACATTTAAATTGAAATATAAACAGATATTTAATTAAGGAGGAAAAAGAAGTTCTGTTATTAAATATTTATGACAATACTTGGAGACACCACACACGTATCTATCTAATATGAATAAAATAAAGAATCATTCGTTAAAATTAAACTATTGATGAAGATCCATTATTATTCAATCCCACCGTTGGGCAATATAGCACAGGTTCCGTTACCACGACTACGACCGAACAACTCGTTGAACAATAACAAGAGAAGAAATATATGTACACATACGTCAAAAAAAAACGTAAGAAACGATGTGTCACAAAAAGCCAACATATAAATCAACACGTTAGTCGTTTTGGTTCCAAGCACTATTGCCCATCGAGAGGTGCTGGGTTTGAGCGAGGAAATGACATCGTTCGCTTCTTCTTAGCTTGAGCGATGGGATGTGAAGGGAGCTGATGTGTAAACCATTTGGCTATTTGTAAATCGCAGTTGTAGTTACAGCGGTATTAGTGAACGATATTTGCCGTGGTTATTATAGGTGATAGGGGAACTACCGACCGCTGGCGATTGCAGTTCCCCGCCCCAACAACCAACTCGTCAGTCCAGATGAAGGTGCAACGTAGTGTTATGCCTAATACCTTATGTGACGGTGGACAATTTACTCGAAATTGTTCTATAGAAGGAAAAATTTACAGTCTTCGTGACGACTGCTGGGCGTAACGTAAATCACGCCAAATTCTCTGAAGAAATATATAGAGCAGTGTACAACACTCCCAAATTACACCAGTTATGTTTACGTTCCTTTATATGCGATAGGTGGTGATCCTATTGCCATACACTAGGCACATATCTAGACTCAAACCATTACTAGAAAATCTAAGCTACCAGGGATTTAGTCCTAGGACCTTTTGATAGGCAATCGCGCTTGGATCAAACACGACCAACGAACGGCCAACGTGTTGATTTATATGTTGGCTTTTTCTGACACGTCGTTTCACTAACAGTGACAGTACGATGTCATAAAAAGATTGTATAAACTACATAGAGAAAATTTTTATAACACCTATAATTTAATGTACTTGTGCATTGTGCATATTACCCGAACAAATATATAAATATAACAAGACAGCATATTTATTACATACAGACGTAATTACCACTCATTTACATGGCCATAGTCATTTTATAGTTTTCATCAACCTCATCAACAACACAGAGTGTATACAACAACAAAACCCATTTTTATTGTTCAATCACTGTATATATCTGTATCTCCTCTCTGTTTAGTCTGTCCTCAATGCTGTTGTATATTACAATTTATGAATTAACATTTAGATACAACAAGTATTCATTTGTTTATTTTCAAAGATTTATTCCCAAATACCTATAATAATTGTATTGATGATTATTGATGTATACCTATAATAATTCATATGATAGTATCATGTGATAATGTAAGAATATACAGGGCGTATACCTTCATATGACAAATAATTTAACCACAAGTCCTACTACTTATTACATGTTGCAATAATTAAAAAACACAACAAATTAATTTTTTTTTCAAACAAGCTTAATAATAAATAAAATAACCTAATAATAAAATAGAACGACATTTGTACACATCAGTTCAGTCACCTTTGATAAGAGTGCTTAATAATAATTTTTACACACAGTGTAATCTTATGTAATAATGTACAATATACATTTACTTAATTTGACGAATTTGCAGTTCTATTACGACTTGATTTATAAATTTTGTATGTATAAGTATTAAAGCTATTTGATTAAAAATTTGTTTGGAAGTTTGCATGATGGATACATTCATGTGATTAAATTATTTGTTGTATAAACAAATACACCTTGTATGAATAAAAAAACGTAACTTCACGCCTGTAATCCCCAATACAATACAATGTATATTTATTTATATGTCCAATGTAATTAATTCGATTTTATGTATGCAGACTGCAGACAACAGTGATGTAAATGAAATCAAGGAAGACACATTAAAACACTTAACAGAGTGACCTTGGTACAGATTGCACACAACAGTTATCATAGACAATTTTATTGTTCTAAATGGACATGAATTGGCTACATGCAGATAATTATTATTCAATTAATATGATTAATGAAACTGAGTGTGCATCATGTAAAATTGTGTAGAACCACAGCATACTTTGTCAGACCGTCTGTTGTATATTAAGCGATAAAACAGTCACATGTTTTTGGAGTTCAACACCTGTGTTTGCTTTTTTATATTGCAATTGAAAGTGTATAATATACAGATATACCAGCCTTAGCTAGTAGCCTTTTTAACTGAGTCATCACAGACTGTAATATATTGATGATCAATTTTAACACATTGATGACTGATTACAAGTTAACTCATGTTTTCATGACCGAACATTTTTAACAGGCCACAAGTTAACTCGTGCTTTTATGATAGAACATTGCTGATTGGCCAAGTGTAAAGTAGTGATGCGTTTTTTTTTCGCATCACTGTTGTTTTCTGTGTTGGCGACCATATAGTGCAATTGTTGTTCAGTATAACACAAGCTATTTCTCTCGCTTATAAGAGCCGCCAAATCGAAAAAGAAATATTAAAAGTTGAACAATAAATAAAATTTATTAGTTTGTTTTTATTGTTTTACCTCCACATATAATTACGAAATAATAGCCGGTGACATGAGATAAATTTTCAGTAAAATGCCCGGTCAACAATAGTAAAATTACCAACAATTTCAATAGACAATCATGTTAACAAAATACAGTCTTTGTCAAAATAAAGTAATACACTCTTTGGGCTGAAATAGATTGTGTTAGGGCCAATAGAGGGCTTACAGAAAAATTGGGTGTCAGATAAGATGATCCAAAGCTGTTAGGGGAAATTAAGATAAAATTTAAAAACAATATTTTCCTCACAGACATTCAAATCAGGATAAAATCTACTATTATTTTCATTGATAAAACAAATTTATTTTGGCTTCAACATTGTCAGAATAAACTAGATAGGTGCTATATAGGTTAGCAGATTTAGCACTTTTAAATCTGTATTGTGTCTGTATTCAATGATTCAAATTTGTATCATCCAGCACTTTAGGGCATGCTAAGGTTACTAAGTGACAAAGCCCTGTATTTAAAAAATATGAAACATTTGATAGTAAGCACTGAGTTAGGTGTAGATGCATGGACTGTACCAGTTCAATTAAGGACTAAATCATAGGGATTTTTACCAAGTCCAAGTATCTGGTGAAACCAGATACAATTACATCCCACTATGGAATAGATGATGAGCCTATTGCCATGTATCATACACAAATCCATACTCCAAGCTATTAGACACTTCAATTTTGATAAACCCAACATCATCCAACCTGGGATTTGAATCTAGGATCTTTTGATTGGCAGTCACACTTGCGAACACTCAACCAATGAGTGATTCAAGATTGTAAACTAGTTATGCAAATATCGTTTGATGATTTTGTTTTAAAATCTGTAAGAAATAGTAATTACTAACAATTAATAAGCAAGTTTCTATTCAATTAAAAATGCAAAAACTTATAGTAAAATTAGGTATAGTTCTGTTATTTAAGAAGAATAGTCCTGAGGTGCCCATGATTTTAGTACAATGCTTGAACATAATTATGAATGATACAATTATAAAAGTTTTAATTTATGCACTATTAGCTTATTCAAGCACAATTAATCAACATTAATTAATTCACACTAAATGAAAGTGGGAGTGAGAAATGCCGATACCACATCTCACTTTCACTGAATAATACATAAAACAACTGAGAGCTAACTTGAATACATTTTTAGTAGGTATATTTTGTAGACACAAACACATTATATTTCAATGCCTCCTGTATCTAGTACTAGACTGTTGATTGACAGATCTTCGGTTCAATCCCTGAGTAGCATACTAAAAGGTTTTTCTAACACATAATGCTTTATAGTTCTCAATCTAGATTTGTGCCTAATATATGGCAAAATGCTTATCACAAATTTCATGGTGTGATGTAGACCATAACAAGTGCATCATGTGAGTGATCTACACTTTTTTACCTAATCCTTTGGGAATACAAGAGTGTTGGTAAAAAAAAACCCCTGATACTCTCTTCTAACTTTAAGACAAAAAAGAAGTTTTTATATAATCATATATGTCTATATATATAATCAGTTTATCAGTCGTTTGGTTACTATAACAGGCTCTACTGCAACTAAAACTGTTCCAGTGTAGCTGCAGCCTGAGAACAGGCTCAGAAAGCAAAGTGTGTGTCCATTTTGCTGACCATTTAAGTAAATAAGAAAAAATTGACAAAAATTATAATTTCTCTAGATATTAAATGTAGTGGGATAAGAACTATTGTGTCAATTTTGCTGACCATTTAAGTAAATATGAAAAAAATTGTCAAAAAATTATCATTTCTCTAGATATTAAATGTAGTGGGATAAGAACTATTGTCTGCAAAAAGGAAACAGAAAATTACTCATATGATAGTGGAGAGAGCAAATTATAATAACGTACAATAAGGTACAGGAAGACTATAATAGTTACTAGTTAATGTGTTACATGTTATTTTTCTGTAACAAACAGATTTATACCAACTTAAATCTGGTATGTTCTTGCATCAAAAGGGAGAAGAGTCTAGGTAGCTTTTAACTTAGTTTTTAAAATATATAGTGTAAACTACATTAATTTTCATCAAACAATTTATATTGCTGATATTTAGTTTCAATTTATATTATTATTTGTAACACATTTCTCTCTGATAACATGTGACAAAGAAAAGTAGCTTATCTTGACATTATCAGTGCAACTTGCTTCAATGGTAAAGTAATAAACACAATAAAAATATACCTACATTCACTTTTATATACATACCTAATATTGATGCAATTTTTGAGACAAATTAAATTGTACAAGTTTATATTAATAATCTTTATTTATATAATGGCTACCTTGTAAGCCCAGTGATCAGAACAATGTAGTATACTCCCTCTTCTGCATATATAATTTGAATATATATGAATGAATAAAATATTACAATATTATTATGACAATTTGTATCAACAACTTGGTATGTACATGGGAAAACAGACTTTACACAATTGTATGTAAACAAACCACACTTGCCACTGGCAGCTCTACACTGGTGTGTTCTGTGTGCTATGAACACACACAGACACAAGTCTGTAATTAAAACTTTATTTGTTTTATGTAAACTAAGAGTGTAAACTGCTTTAAACCCTTTATAACATTCTATATACTGTACAAATCTATTTCTTGTGTGCTGTTAGTATTGTAAAAACTGACTATGAGGTATAGTTTAAGGATAGTGAGATTATTGATCACTGAAAATATACTCAATCTGACATGTATCAAATATATTTTCTGTGATATCATAACAGCTGTAGCAAAACTTCAATTGAATTTTAAATTTATTGTACTGTCTGTTCATTCATGTTATCTTTTATTTGGACTGATCACATAACTATACATATTCTTTCCCCTGAAAGTCTGGTCCTGTGGTCCATAGAACCTCTATACAATAAGGCATTTTACAAATATTATAATCTAAATAAAAAAAGCCCTTTTATTTCTTCCAAAAAAGTTTGTTTATATAGATAGTTATTTAGTTAGTTTTTTATTTTATTTATATTCTAAATTACTATTCTGTATATTGTCTACATTCAAACCATAATAATAGATAATTTGCAATAGAAATATCCAATACACAAGAGCAAAAAACTGTCAACTCCTTACAACTATTTGCATTTTGTTAAAATGGTTAAACAACTCTATTTATTTATTTATTTATTTTATTCTTTATTGTAAAGGTATTACAAAGGGCGGACTTAATGCCAATTGGCATTTTCTACCAGTCAACCCAGGTGATGATGAAAAGTTGGTGTAGGCATCAGATCATACTAAATTATCTGTGTTGCATAGCTGATATTTACACATCGTTTATAATAAAGACACTTCATGTAAATACAATATAATCTAAAATATTACCCTTGAAACAAAGCAATTTATGTAATTGCCACATGGGTGTGTTCTATAATTTAACTTGGACAAAAATTTCGCTCCAAGGTCCACCTAGCCGACGACGTTATTAAAAATGCGCTCCCAATAAAGGACTGCAAATACCAATCAAAATCACTTGCGACTTCGTACTCGTGACAGATGCCCCATCATATGCTGGGAACGTTGCAAAATACCGTTAACAAACACTGGCGAACACCATGAATCACCACGGAACATTAACAACATTCTAATTGAACGACGAAATAGAGAAAAAATAGAGTTTAGAAAGGTCCCCTACCTTATACACATCGCCATAAGTACCCGAACCGATCCTCTGAACGAGCTCATATTCATCTTGTGGATTTCTCCTCGATATATCCGAACTTAAAACACCACCACTATGCGCCATAATCACTAGCGAACACTAATTAAACATTTATTTACACTTTCATAACATTATTCACATAATTATAACATAAAAACTCGACAAATTAATTATTTTCACAAATCAAATTCGACATCTTCACCTGACGTCTGCCACCACAGAATAAATAACTAAATAATGTCACGCACGCACGTCACCCACTGCTCCCGGCCGCATACGGCCACTACTACATGTATTGCCAGAATCATCACCACAGTGCAAAATAAAATTATTGGTAAACTTGCTACTTGATGATCACATCTCATAAGTATACGTTAGATAATTACTGTTACTCTTAAGAATATTTCGTGTTACTCTTTCGGTTTTTTAATCGTATCTTTAGGTATTAAAAATTATAAAAAAATGTCTGTTTTTTTATTCAAGTACTTCATAGGAGACGGCGCGGTCTTGGGGTTAGTGATTGGGACAAATTATTTTTAGTGATAGAGCATACTCAGTATATTATAATACAAATTAGGAACGATAATATGGAAATCAGTTTTGACTTCATAAGTTATGCCCTAAACACCCCTCCTTGTGGGAGGAGACCAATATCCAACAGTAGAATAACAAAATGTTTAAAAATGATAGTGGTTTTCACTACCAATAAAAATATCATTTCGAATTATTATCTTTTTTTTATAATATAGAAGTAGCAGACGAGCATGTAGTCCACCTGATGGTAACTGACTACTGCCGCCCAGGGACATTTGTAATCAACCCCAGATAAGATAAGATTCCTATCTCAGGTCGGCCACAAATGCGCCTCTACCCCTGAGGACTAAGCTGGAATGACCCGAAAAAGGATGTTTTCCTTATCACACCCTTCAAACCAGAAATCTTATCTTATAAGAGATATAAATATTATTATAAAAGAAATAAGATCTTATAATCGTTTGTACTATTCACTAAGCACACACACACCTTATTCCACACATATCTTAGATGAACTTTGTTTCACTAACCAGATATGAGCAAGAAGTATAGGAAAAACGTTAGAATTTCATGTTTTTAAGAAATATTAGCACTATAACATACAAAATCGCACAAAAAATGCAGCACATGTGGAGTCCAAGTATACTGGGATACCACGACAACCAATAGTTGTATATAACATCTGCCTGATTTGCTACGAGCTACGAGCACTAGTCCACATGTGAAGGAGTATGCAAGTCCACAAACATTCTTATGTAAAATTGTCGGCATACTTTTTTGTATGTATAGAAATTACGGACAAATCTATACAAAATTACATCAACAGCAATATTATTTTGTAATATGAAAAGAAAATATAGAAAAAAAAAACATATTTGGCTAGTAGTGGCTCCAAGTCTGGACTTTTGTCGAATGTGAGGCAATTGGCTCATCACCTATGGGCGTAACGTGCAAGTACACTCAAAAACATGTTTCATCAGTTAAGAATAATCATGAGAATGTACCACACTCCTCTGCCTGTCCCTTCGGGGAATACAGGCGTGATGTTATAATAGCTATGCTAACAGTAAAGTTAATATAATGTTCCACGCCGAAACAGTTCTCGATAAATATTTTTGGGTTTCACATTCACGCGCCACTGAAGAATTTTCTTGTCCACTTTTTGTATCAAAATCGCAACTAATAAAAAATATTAAATTGAGACTTGGTTGCAAAAACTAAATATAACATAAAGCTTTAAGATACAATCAATAGATGGTGCGTGTAGTGTAATTAAAGTCAAGACAATTGTTAAAATGGTATATTTATTACAATCCAATATCTCCAGCCGGCATTCGTGTAACGAGTTACAAAATTTGTTTAACGCCGACACAATATAACCCTAACACTTTATAAAATTATATAATCTTTTGGTTCAATCCATATTTAAGTGCACTTTTCGAACGTTTATGACGTAAATGCTACTCTCACACGCCTGTGGAAATTTTAAATTTCCCAACAAATTACACTTTATATCGGCACATTGAATCTTTCAGTGCTTGTAATGCCCTTATAGCCAAGCTCTACAATTGGACATTACTTGTAAACAACTATTAAGTTAAGTTACATTATCAAACTTTTGTATCTTTTTGCAGAGTTCAGCTGAATATAAGGGCATTTCACAGATACTCTTTGTTAAATCAGAATCGATATTGTAATCAATACTGTGATAAATAAGTATTTAAGCCATCAATGAATCTGCCAATATTTTGAGCCGCATCACTGCACTATTACACAGACGATTTACAAAGACCATGAGATATAGAAATGTTACCATATAGAACAAGGCTTTAACATCTGCTAATCCGATCATCAATAATAATACATTACCGAAAAGGTATAAAAACGAAAATTCACGCTTGGTTAAAAACATAAATAATAATAATTGGACTGAAATCATGTTCTAAAATATTAAAATAGATAGTTACGTAATGCAAGAGTAAGCAGTAACAACAATTTCGATTAAATTTATTAATAAATTCACGTTATAACATTACTTAGACAATCTTTACTTTGTTACAAATAAGCTCTTGGAAGTCAGCGCAAACTGAGTTAATCTTTATAACTTATATCATTTAGGATCACGGCAAATCAATACATTGATATTTTTTGTATAGTAACACCAATGATATGATCACAATGTCTTACCAATTTAATCAAATTGGCGCCTCTTTCATGAATTTCATAGTTTTTAATCAATATTCATATTTTATTAACAATTACATATTATAAATAATATTAATTCTTCCACCGATTTTTTTGTACTAATCTAGTTATTTACAGTGAAACAATCAACGCATAATGTATTTGGTAAAAGCGCTTAAAACAATGAGAAACAGGAAAAATTTAGAATGAACAGATACCACTAGAAAAACATGGTGTGAGAAAGAAGTACACATAAATATATATGTATATAATATGTGAGAAGTGAAGACAACAATTAGCTAAGATATTGTACACCCAATGCTACTTTTAATGTATACACACCAAGTGATAAATGGAGTACACATTTTATTGAGGTAACATAAATAAATTTCACTTATCGATTCGTCACTCCACTCCATAGATATACATCAAAAGTGACAACTGTAAGCGAGCGATAACAGACATTTCATCGAACATGCTTTGGCACTATCACCATACTGACACGGAAAAAAAACATTTTTTTTTGTTTTACACAATATTTTTCTCATACATGAAACTCGAGACGTCGATTGATTTGAACGTTTCGATTTCTATTATTTCAAACACATTTACAAATTTAACCTATTAAATCTACCAACATCAAACAAATATACACACACACACGAACAACCTAAACACTTATTTAAAAGAAAAATACATAGAGATCTGTCGAACTGTGGATTGCGAAGGCAGGTCTACATCTATCACAACACACTATTGAATGATTTTAAATTTGTTTTTGTCATGATGCAATCGACTAAATGTCTTATGAATATATCATAATGAAACATCCCTCAGCAGTTAAACCATGTGTGTGGTAAACAAGTGTTGATACATTGAAGAGGAATTGGATAATAAACAAAAATTTGTGCTTAGATGCCATTAAATCAAGCTTTCAGTCACATCTGACACTTGAATAACATTTGTGTGTAAAATATTTTATAATTAGTTCTTTTTTACTTGAAATCTTAACCTATTGGTTTGATGTAAATATAAGACTTTATATATCATGATTTACCAAAGGCTTTCTATCCCGTCGGTAAGCGCAAACGATTGTCTATGCGCATGACAAACAATGTACCACATTTTAACGTATCCCAAAGCAAAAAGTTGTCGCAGACATATATCTAGCTATTCTATAATAGATATCGTTGCAGTCACTATCTGCGTAATAATGTCTTGCTACACCGAGATATGTAAATATGTTTTGCTATGTAAGGAGTCCTAAACTTCCATGCTATAATATACATTACAGTTCTGCTTTTGAAGACTTTTATCATGCTGTTAGAATAACGATGCTGATATATTTTAATACGAATAAGGTGTGATAGATGTATTTCCTCCAGAAGAGATAGCTTTCTAATCGCAAATTAAAATTAAATCATAGATGAACATGCGACTTGCTTTCATGTCTAAGTAAGATTTGAAGCATGTTTCTAAAAATACCATTAAATAACCTAAAATATATTTCTAGGAGATAGAGAAACGAGTAATGCATAACAGCGACAAGAAGCAGGTAGGCGCGAAAACAATAAGATATAACGTTTCGTTGTAGAAGTCATTTGGGTGTTTTCGATACAATTATAAGGCAATTAGAAGAAATTAAGATGCCACGAATCTATGCAAACCGCGCCAGTCACTCCATACTAATGAATTTCAGATAGAACTTCAATAGGATAGAATTTCAGATAGAAGTTCTATTCCTCTTCAAAATCACTTGCTAACAATCTAATTCACCAGGTATGAATTGCATTCAAATACAAATGGCTATGGGCGGTGGTATCCTTATATCATATAGTCATTATCCCCGCACGCTACTTAAGAGACGAAGCAAATTGCTCAATTACTTTTCCTTCTACAAAGTCTATCTATCCCTTTTACTCCATTCTGAACCGATTATGAAAAGGCGCCTTAATTGAAAACTTTGTTACCTATTCCGAATAGCCGGCTTGTTATTGAGTTCACATGTTTCCACTAAAAATATACATAGATTAAGTGTCGTCGGAACTATAAACACTAAAATAGTTCAAAAATCTTTCACATACAAAGTTACAGTCGCTTGTAAGAGTTTTCATTTATATGATTTTAATGTACATTGTAGTGTCATTTAATGTACACAAAAATTCTTTAGCCAACAAATCTCATGAAAACCATAGACAATTTTCGATTAGAAAGCTTCACGCGCACAAAAAAAAACAAAATAACCTACAGTTTATGGAAGCTACCGGCCAGTTTAGTAAATAAATTATAGATTTTATTGACAAAATATGTATTAAATTACTACACAGTGTTTCGTACACACATCCATTTATCTATTCATGTAATTATTTTATTTAATCATCTAATTAAAAAATATATAATAACCAACGTCAAATTATTAACCCTAATGGTAATTAATGATAATAAGGGGAAAAAAGTTTCTTAAAAATAATAGTAACATTAAATAAAAGGGATTAAAATAAATGGAGAAAGAAAAAAAAAACAACACAGTATGAATCATTAATAGTGAAAATAAAGACTCATTCAAATTCTCACTTTTGATGAACAACTATGTGCAATTGATTGTTAAATAAAATTTACGATGAAAGTAGAGATGTTCACCAAAAGTGAGCAATGCATAAAATGAACCATGACTTCGGAAGGTTCAACTACGCATTGCGGAAATATAATTTACTCTGTGTCGAATAAATAATTTCTTTTCTCTTTGTTTCATTTATAATTGTAATCCATCCACTAAACTACGCGTGAGCAAAGCGTCCAATATAACGCATTACTATTTTATTTGGAAAGTCAAAAACCGAACACCTCTAGTTTTTTTTTATGTTTCATTTCACTAAATACACAACAGTCGCTCGGCGTTACAGTCCACGCACGCAAGTTAGTCGTCGGAGGTCGTTTTATATTTAAATATGGTCGGGTCATATAATTCTTTCAGAGCATGTAGGAACAATTTCACCTGCGACTCGCTCGCGTCCTGACCGATCGTACAGGTGGTTTTTTGGTCTTATTAGCGTTTCGCTTGCCTTTCGCCCGTTTGCCTTTACCTTTGGATTTCGCTGGGGACTTGGTCACCTTGGTGGATTTGGCCGACTTGGAAGACTTAACCGAACGATTACTTTCGACCGAATCTACCCTGCGCTCGGAGTCGAACGACAGGGCGGGGAGCACACTCTTCACCTCCGAGAGCGACAGACTGATCTCGAGCCGCCGCCGCACCGAGCGGGTCATGCGCACCTCGTACTGCGTTTCTTGTATGATATCAATGTCTGATACTTTTTGCGATAGCGTTGTTCGCTTTGGTTTAGCGACTTTCCGATTTACAACGACTGGGGCCTTCTCTGCGCTGTTCTTGAGCGATGTTCGACCGTTCTGTCCTTTCTCTCTGAGCACGGGCTTGGCGATTTCCTCGTAGCGCCGTTTTCTAGTACTCCTAGTGGAAACGACTGGTTTGTCATTCTCGATGGACTCCTTTGTGGATCGAGTTTTCTTTTCCTTCTCGGCAGGCATTGCGGCTGGCGAACTCGTGGCTTCCACCGACGATTTCTTCTGTCTGCCCCGTGTTTTAACAGGTTCTTTGATTTCCACAACTTTGCTTCGTAGTTCTCGAGTGTCACCGTTAGATTTGACATCTTTCTTACTTTGCTTGGATTCTATTTTCCTACGTTTCCGCGGAACGGGCGACTTCTCCGGTTCCTTCGCTTTCCTACCGCGTGTTGTCTTGGGAAAGGCTACTTCGGTGCCCTCTAGGCCTTTACTGCTTTCTATGTATATGTAATCGTCTAGTTTGGAACGGTTTTTACCATACGTTTTCTCAACTGGCTTCACGGACGGCATTTCATCTGAATCCTCCATAAATGTAGGTTCGGGGGATTCGTTAACTGGTGTATCGTGAGTGTTAGCTTTAATGAGTTCTACGTCATTCTCTATCGAACTCTTGTTCATTCTGTTCTTGAGGTTGTTAATGGTGTCTATTAATGTGGTATCCTTTACATCTTCCATCTCCATGTTATCCTCGTTCTGGGTAGATGTGCCCGGTTCATATGTATTGGACTTTCTCTGCTTATTCTTCGAACGGCGTTTGTACAAGTCTGCTTTGGTCATATCCTGGAATTAATAAATGAATAATTAACATCGCAAATAACAACTTGGTAATTAAACTTCTCTAAAGAAAAAAAAGATGTCGATCATTGATGACAGGAAGGTTTGAAACTAGTTTTAGCGATACTTACAGCCAACTTAAATTGATTAGTATCATCGCAGTTGGCCCCCAGCTCGGCAAGCAACTCGTTGACACTGAGGCGCTGGGAGGGCTCTACTGCTAGCAGCCCCATTACAATACGCTTGCTCTCCTCAGATATGTTCTCCCACGCTGGTCCTGAGAAGGAATTATTTTATATTAATATTATTTGTTCTGCGGTCAGATGGGAATGTAAGCTTTTATAACAATTTTCCTGCTGTTCATTGGAGATGGAATATAGAGAATATATGCTGGATGTACATGCTGATAGAATCAATCAGTTGAAAGACTCCACGGGTTAGCGATACATACACTCAATTACCTCGAAAAAGAAACTCACCCTCCATACTGAAGATGCCAGTCCTAATGCGATCCATGAAAGCTGTGACTGGCTCCTTTTTCGATGTGGGTTGGAATGGCGCTTTTCCGCATAACATGCAGTACTGAAAATGTTAATTTGGTAATTAGATGGATGGATGGTATCATATATTTGACACATTTTCAGTTTTGTGTGAAATTCATATCTTTTTTAATACACTATGGTTGTTAATCAATATTACGGTAGCATACACAAAAGTGTGGGTGGTTAAGTATAAGGTACAAGTTGACTAAGGGGTTGGACCTATGAATCTCAATGAAACATCCATTGAATAAAAAATTGTTGTTTTTTTTTGTCATAAAGTAATTTACTTCCGTAAAAGTATATAGAGAAAAGATATTTTGACATTTGAACGTATATGATACTTCATAGCAAATAATGAATTCAGAGGTATTCCGAATAGCAAAGCGAATCATACTACATCCATAACTCATAATATATCATTGCTTTCCATCAGGCGAGACTGGCGAGATCCAACAAGCCTGTGCCAAATAAAAAAAATAAAAGCTAGAACGCGCAGAGGGCTGCCGCGACGGTACTCACGAAGATGACGCCGAGGCTCCATAGGTCGCAGCCGGGCCCGTAGCCCGCGGCGCCGCCGCGCGCGCACGACACCACCTCGGGCGCCGCGTACGGCAGGCTGCGGGCGCGCGGGACACCGTGTTATGCTTATCCAGTCTGTATATACTCTGTCTTTTCGGTCACAGGCTTTACTCCCTCGAGTATCAAGTATGACCAACGCACTGGAACAGCTTTCATATCGATTCCTCTCATTTTAAGATGATGTATTCGAGTGCCCGGCGGTTACATGATAAGGGCTCGTTAATAAAAGTATTATTGCTTTTGGCTTTTACTTTGTTTTTTTTTTATGGTTTGATGTTCTCACTGTGTCTTGCTGACTGTCATTTGATGGTCTCGGTTACAAATTTAAGCGTTAATACGAGTTCCTGAAGCGATAGTTTATGTATCTAACCCTATATCTGTCCCAGTGCTTATTCTGCATAAACAATCATTAATCTTCGTCACAGGTATTAAAGATGGTTTACAAATGTTTAACATTCAGTTAATAACTAGCGCACATTTTTGTCTATTTGTATTTGAGCAGCGTAATGAAGAGGAATTTACATAGAATGTTCTTCTCGTGTTACCTAAAACAGGGGGTCATCATTCGCTGTCGATCCTCAGATTCCGGTAGGCGCCGTGCGAATCCGAAGTCAACCACCTTCACCTTGGCCTCGTGGAGCTTCGTACTGGTGAGGAGAATGTTCTGCAAAGTAACAAAGAGTCCAGTGTTTAGAGCGGGGCGCACAGGGCGCGGGGCGGAGGGCGGGGCGGAGGGCGTGGCGCGGCGCGACGCTCACCTCGGGCTTGAGGTCGCGGTGCACGGCGCGGCGCGCGTGCATGTGACGCACGGCCAGCGCCAGCTGCGCCAGCAGGCGGCGCGCGGAACGCTCGCCCAGCGCGCGCAGCGCCGCCGCTAGCTCACCGCCCGCCGCCAGCTCCGTCACGATGTACGTGAATGCGCAGTCCTGGAACACCTCGTGCAGCGTGATGATGTACGGGCAGCCCTGGCACGCCTTCAGCAGCTCGATCTCCTGCTTTATGTCCTTCTTCTGCGTTGAAATTATCTGGAAACAGATTACACGTTCGTCATGATATTCACCTCGCACTATACACCGTTGACCTGTAGTGGGATGTGAGAATCTCACCATCACGGAATTACGAGTGACCTAAAATCTACACCACCCGCTGATCCAGTACAAATTGTAAGGGCATCCTATCGGACTACATGGATGACATTGCGCGCAAAGTGATTAATTTTATTTTAAATCTTGCATGCTTTAGTAATAGTTTACAAGAAGAATTATTAAAGTATAAGATAATACAATTATTAAAACAGACTAGAACCACTTTAATGGACACAGAAACATGAATATTACCTTAACAGCATATTCCTTGCCGGTCTGCCGGTGTATGCACTTCCTGCACACGGAGTAGGACCCGTCGCCCAGTAGGGGTGTGCTGAGGTCCACGGCGTACTTTTGAAAGAACGGAGAGTCCTGAAAAATAATGAATTTAAGGTTTAATAATTAGACTTGATCACCAACTAATCTTGTACAAGATTATACAATTAGGACTGCTTAACATCACCCAGTACAAGCGGGTGAGGCCGTTAAGGAGACCTATGTTCAGATGGAACCAGGTTTTTTTTAGGTGGTGAGCCTATTGCCA
>DWEJ01000386.1:0-17200 GCA_018245835.1 Mysoria sejanus stolli | reverse complement strand
ATATAAAGTGCCGACGGATAAAGTTGCTTACTTCTTGAGGAAACCAGATGACTTGAGATTTTAGTCAGTATATGATCTCTAGGACGATGTAAAATAAACTTTGTTGTAATAGTGTAAAGTATAATTTAGATTAACAGTGTAACTCTCGTCTAACCTAAATCTGATCACCCACTTAGAGGAATTATATATATACATGAATATACATGAATTATATATGTGAAATTTCGCAAAACAGTGTTTGCTTTAGTGTATGTGTGTGATACTGAAAATGTTTGCGGAGCTACACACACGAACACAGATTTGACGAGGTATTGTACGCTTGACTTAACTGCATCGAGAGTCCAGTATGCAAATCGACCGCCCAAAAACTGCATAAAAGTGCAACAATGCAGTTGGTGTACATTTCCAATGCCGTCTTTGTTTGTAAACCCCTAACATCAATGTTTTCGGCTGCAGCGAAATATATAGCATTTATCGTTAAATATTTTATATTAAAATGATAATAAATTAAAATGCATTAGTGTGAAAAAAATCGACTTGTTGTTAATGTTTGTTATATTTTAATAGTTGTTTAACATTATCTTTATTGTTTTAACTCTAAAAAATTCTGTATTAGTGCAATATATGACGTTTGATTTTGAAGAAAAGTATTTTTATGTACCTTTTGACCCGAGTCAAGACTCTCGTCAGAAGGTACATAAAAGGTGGACCTAGAGAATAGTATTTTTATCACCTTGTTTGTTGTACACTCGTATCATTATTATTTGATTCTGAGACGACTTTGTAATTCTAACAATACAATAAATTAACTATACTTATTTTGTTAAACAAAAAAACTGGTTCATATAAAATTTTAATATCCAATTTATGTTTTAACATTCATTAGACTCGACACTCCTATATAAAATGTTTCTATTACATGTATGTATCATGTATCATGAACTCCAGGCTTCTTTAGAGGTGGGCAGAGAATCTGTACCAAATGTCTCCATTCTTAGAGACCTGATGTGTCTTTTACATTACATGTAAAATACAAATGCAAATCATAATCTATATAATTATGTAATTTGCCATGTGTCGTAACGTTTAAATAAGCCACCTTCTAAATATGTATCAATATTGTATCTGCCTTAAACAAATCATGTGCAATCTAGTCCTGTAATGAAGAATTACAGATATTTTTTATATATTCGATTAGTGTCAAGCATTACTTTTGTAATTGTATTTGTTATTACTAAATAGGTAATTCCTGATTATTTCACTAGTAAATAAAGTGAAAGACGCAAGGATAAAACAATCAATTAATATGTAACAGCTTTGCGAACGTCCGCGATAATTAGTATTTACAGTTTTCGTCCACAGTTTTGTAATCTGACGTAAAATATTGTAATGTATAATAATATTATGTTGTATTATCTTATATATTAATTATAAAAGGTATATAGCAGTCCTAATAATAAATAAATGTATTAATTTTACTAGACGTACCAAAAATAGTGTATTTTACTTTTAAATATAATATTTTTTTATTGAAAGGAAAGAACGCTTTATGAAAAACGCAAAGAATATTAATATAAATAAGATCAGGCGTCCATTATATATTCATAATTTAACTAATATATAATATTTAAGGCGACGTACGGCGAGATTTCCTTTTTTTATAATAGAAAGAACGTCCTGAACAGAATTAAACTGAGAAGAATGTTATTAACTGTCAGAAATTTTAAATGATCAAACATTTAAAGTAGGTACTACTCTAAATTAAAAATACGTTTAATGAAATACATAAAATACGTAAAATACAATTAATTGATTAATATAGAAGTGACTGCCGGTTAATAGATTCTATATTAAATAAGTAATATTAAGTTATCATTGCCAGTATTAGTGTAAATACGACTCTCATACGTGAATATGAGCAGAAAATTCAAACCACAATTATTACAAAAAATATGTATAATTTTGTGTAATATAAATGTGTAAATTAAACTTTATAGCGTTTTACTTATTTTACACTTTCTCGTTCAGAACTAGTCTTTATAGATTTAAACTTAATCACTCCAGTTAATATGATGTTACTATAAGAACGATGAAGGATTCAAACGTCCATGGGTAGAGGTGGGCTTCGTACATCGTGGTTATTAATAGTTCAAGGAGTTTAATGTGAAATAAAACTCTCGGTAACATTTTGAAATATTTTTTTATTTACTTTAATGACTCATACTTTCACCAAACACGCCGATGAGGGAACAGTGATGACTGATACAATCAATGGAATTGTTTAATTTTTTTTTATTATTTTTAAATTTAATTTACATAGATAATAATCGATACAGATATCTAAGGATCCACGTAAACATGTACATACATCATTATTTAAATTATTAAACGTTCAATTTACAATTGTATCGTATTAGAATTTTTCATGTTGAAGTCGGAGTTTTACAAATTTCTAGGAAATGTATTAATTTTAAATGTCATTTAGGAAAATGTAATAAAATACATCTTAATCTCTTACTATACTAATTTATCTCGTTGACAATTTTTGTTCGAAATAATGTAGGAATAACGAAGAGTAGTTGGGAATTATAGTTCGAAATGAATATTATTCTTGTCGTTTTGGGTAAAGGTCACCAGTACATCAATCAGTCTTCCTTCCATCAAGCGTGTTAACTCTTCCCCACGTAACTATCGAGAACAATGTTCTAATAGCTTACAAGAGGAACAATTAATAGATCATACCTCTAAACGCCTAGCACATCAGCTGTTAGCACCACGAAAGCTTACTTTAAAATTATTAAAGTCTTCTATCTACCACACAAGTAATGAGATACAAAAATGTTTTATATACTATGAAAAAGAAAATCACGATTCACTTGTTGATACTAAGTTAAAATAATACTTTGATACAAATAATATGTTATTAGATTAAAATAATTTAATTGTTTGTTCTAAATATAAAAGAAAATAGGTATTTTTAAATCATTCTCTTAGTACCATTCCATGAGTCAATCTTACACCACCTTAGACCGTTGCTACTTATCGTACAATAACTAACGTCGCATCTAAATTAACGTAGAACGTTGCAAGTGAACACGTTAGGAAGAATACAACATTTAATAATTTTAATAATGATTTATTTTCTCAGAGCTATTGATGTTCACTAAGCTGATACAATTCTTAATTTAATAACATTTTAATATTCCTAATAATATGCATTAATTAGAATTCTAGCTATAAAATACAATAGTAAACTTTAGGGTCAGGCTTCAGAGCCAGCTAAGGAGTGTAACGCTGGCTACAAAAAATACGAAGCCCATGTAACACGAACATTCTAAGCAACGTCGCCACCGGTGCGCGCCAACCGTCTGACCGATAGAAGCTTTCGTATCAAAATGGTAACCAAATTGAAACCCACACGACAGAATGAGTCCGGACAACAAAGATATCTTAAATTCAGTAGCATTTAGAGTAAACGCAAATTATCGAATCTAATGCACCAGTATGGCAGTCGCTCCAACAGCCACGCGTCTTGCTTTTAATAGCAGGTGAAGTGAGGCTTAAGCCGATATCCCTATGGCTGATGTTAAGCTTATAATATAAAAAGTAGTCAGGTCGGCCGTCGCACTGGTTGCAAACGTATCGCACGTCAAACAAGACTCATCCCTGTTTCGTCCCAACCACAACATTATGAAGCGTAAAATTCAAATAACGAAAACGTAATCACTGATTGTGCTCACAACAATCAACACACAGATAGACACATACTATAATATCAATAATATTATTAATGTTAACTACAAAACAATTGCTCGCTCGATCACTCTCATCGTTATACATAAACATAAATACATATACAATAATTATACATTCAATAATACCATATTACAGTAATGTATTTTTTAACATTTTAGTTTAGTCGTTATTACATTGTGCTGGTGCTTCAATTATACAGAATCGATTTACTATTTTAACTATAGTTAGGTCTTTTGGCAAAGTAAGCGATGACAGACGTGTGGCTTAAGTCGGCTTAACTCTATTGGATGACTTAAAATTAATTGACTTAAAACCTTCATTTAAATTGGTATATAACAAAAGAGGATACTCGTAGATAGGTTCATTGAAGAAAGCCTTGATCGATTCAGCTCCCTTACAGGACTAGATGGCAGAATCATGATTTTTATTAATATTACATTCGCTCACTTCACTCCAATGTAATGATTGAAATTTTAAAGGAAACATCTAATGGAGTTCTATAATTACATGAAGTTTTAGATAGTTTCAACAGAAAACAAAACACATATAATATTATTAGAAACGCTAAATCAATCGACATAGGAACAAATATTACTACTACACCTTCATAAGTATTTGGGTTGACTCGACTAGTTCAAAAAATACCTACAGACGTTTTATGTAAACCGAAACAATGAATGCCAAGAAATTTTTAATAACCAGAGATTCTGACGTCGTTTGAAGAGTCACCATTAGAAATGAGTTAAATTTAAACAACACACATTAAAACTATTTTACATAGTCATCGACGCAACAAGCAGTTAAACTTAAAACAAGGGTAAATATATTGTTCAATATGTAATAATAGTTCTAATAAAACATTTATTTATATGGATTAAGCTCTCTATCATTTTAGGCTCATTATTCTTCGGAATTGCAAAGATAACTTCACGCGCAATAATCTTAGACCATCGGTAACTTATTAATGTCTTGTGGTACTCTTCTGAAGCTCAATAGTAGCTATAATAGTTTGTTGCGCACACGAAAAATATTAAAGTTCAGGCTTAGTTTAATAAATTTCGTATCTGCATCAAACACATTCGTCATAAAATCAATTCTTACTTTGTGCATCCCGAGACATCGTTCTAACAGCTTACATCTATAAATGGCAGAGAAGCTCAGACTGAACAATACTGAGGAAATTAGCCCTTTTTTATTTTACACTAGCTTTATAACGCAGGAATTTAAAATTACCTTAGGTCGAAGTCATCTTTGCCATCCCAAGATGGTCTAATAGTATTATGTCATTTCTATTAATTATTAATACAATAGTGCGCTCAGCACTGGTCATCGAACGACATCGTATATTTATGAGTGCCTTTATAAGACGTTTAGTAATATATATCTCAATTTGACCATAAAAAAGTATGTAATCCAAGTGTATTTAAACACGTGTCATTGATATTAATGACCATTGTCTACAATCGCACTTAATCCTTTAATAATCTATCACGTCCTTTACCAAGCGTACGCTGAACAAAATGGCGGCCGTGCTCGCTATAGATACCGTTTATACAATATTACACTATTTAGAATTTATAATGCGATAGCAAAATAATTTTTTAAAATTTAGACATTCGCGAAAGCGGTGTTCCGGCTAAACAAAATGGACTGGTTACGCTAAAAATCGTATATAAAAGCACTACTGATTGTATAAGACCGAATTCAAAAATATCCTCAGAAATATATTTTTAAATGGCGTGTACTATTTTTCAATGACGCTACTAGAAAACAGTTTTAGAAAAAAATGGACGTTTCTGTTCTTAGGTCGAGAAATTGGTTATTGACAATAAATTGGATGCGGTGAGGACAGTGTCCATTCGAGGTTGCGCTGCCGCTGGCCGCAGCTGCGCCGTTCCAGTCCGTGACATCTCCATTTTCATCTTGAGTCTTGGTAAGGATTAAATGCCTACGATTTTATCGAACTTGAAAACAGTCTGTCGATTGCATTCATATATCACAAAAGTCTTTAATTGTATCTATTTGCAAACTATCTCATGCGGAGTAGCGACCTCGGAGGCGCTTTTGAATGTTCCTTTCTCTATCACAGCCTTACTATTTCTACTTGAATTAGTCACTCTTTGGTTCCCTCATTCGAAAGCACCTTTGGTAATGTGAGGTTCACTTCTTCGATGAGAAGGCTACAAATAGACCCGACACCTAGAACTCTAGTCTGTATGCCGCACACGAGGTCTCATGGTCCTGCAGGTTTATGGTGC
This sequence comes from Mysoria sejanus stolli, assembly GCA_018245835.1. Lineage (NCBI taxonomy): Eukaryota > Metazoa > Arthropoda > Insecta > Lepidoptera > Hesperiidae > Mysarbia > Mysarbia sejanus. The sequence goes on along the minus strand of DWEJ01000386.1, from coordinate 11,186 downwards.
ATCGCGACGCTGAGGGCGATAGGTCGATCTTGTACTTCTCCAATGCTTCCTCGTTTTCGGCTACCCAGTAACCAAGAACATCAGTATCATATGTTGGGATGATTGTCACTTCTGAAAATTAAAAATATATTTTGATACTTTTAATGTTGCAATTTTAAATTCGTCGTGCTTTGGTAATTTATTTATATAAATATGTATTTATGAACATAGACAAATGCAAAGTAACTTAAGTACCTACATAAAGTAAATAAGTAATTAAACGGAAACATGTCTTTACATAGGTACTGTTAAAGGTAAATAAGTTTAATGGTTATTGTATTTAAAATAAGGTATTTTACCTAAGTCCTTATCTTCCCAGGTCTTCTTGGCGTCCAAGAGAGCATTGTAAATTTCTTTGGATGGTTCAGTTCCCGAGAACACATAGTAGCGCGCACGGACTCTCTTGAAAAATTCTACAGCTGAATAGTATGAATTACCGTGGTGCGGGACGTATGTAAGTTCCATATAAACTGGAGCAGGAGTTTTCTTTTTGCTAGGAGACTCAGACGGTCTGTTCTTTGCTTCCTTACTCTTTTCCTGGTTAATCTTATTTTTGTTTAAAACTGTTGAACTAGGGGTTTGTTTTTTAGGAGTGCTTTTTCCATCCGACTGATTGTTTGGCAAAATAGGGCTGGGTAGTCCCAGCGGCTTACCCCAAGATTCAATAGGATCCTTCGTTTTAGTTGACTGAGAGTCAGAATGTACTGACTTCTCTGATCTAGACTCATGTTTGCTACTACTCGATGACGAGGAGCTTTCAGTTATTTTTTTAGATTCAGATTTAATATCTTTCAAAGAAATGCTAGTTTCCTCTTTTTTTGACATTTGATGGCTAAGACTCGAATGACTGTCTAATTCATACTTAGCAGTAATACTGGATATTACTTCAGAGCCACTTACTTTTTTGTGCTCCTCAATAGCTTTTTCGAATTGTTCATCTGCTTCTTTTAAGAACGTAGCATCAGAAATTTTCACACTATCAGATGTTTCGGATTGTAACTTTTCTTTCACTAAAAAGTCTTTAGTTATTTTTGAAACAGATTTGTCTACTGTTTGAACTTCAGATCTTACTTCAGAATAAGTAGAAGATGTGTACGAGTCATCTTCGGGCATTTGGCCATAAACTGAAGTTGACATTAAATCTTTATGTGAAGATAAATCACGAACGGTTTTTTCAGTTATGTCTTGCATTGTTTCACGTTGTTGAGAAGATTTTGTTTCAAGTTCGAAACTTAAGTTTGACCGGGGTGAATATGCTATTTGAGATTTAGTGCTACTTGGACTTCCCTGGCCATCATCATCGCTGTAATACATACCACTACTTTCTGTACCCCACAAGTGAGTAGCAGCTCGAGATCCCCTGGAGCTAATATCAGAGGGAGGAGAGGATATGCCGGGATGGTCAAGATCGTCGCTTGCTGCAGAAGAACTACGCATGTCACCTGTTTTAGATGATAATTTTGAAAAAGATTTTTCACTTTCTCCAGTGTCAATAATTTCTTCGAATTCCTCTTTAAATTCAGAAATAGTAGTCTTTGTCGATCTAGTTGTCTTGGTGACCCCATCACTACCTTTACTGACCGTTGTTGTTTCAATGGTAATTTTAATTTTTTCCGGACTTATTACTTCTTTGGTTGTAACTACGGTAATTGTTTGTGTTATTTCATTGTCGCCTTCTTTTATAACTTTAGTATACGTATCGGTTTCGGTTGTGATTTCACCAACAGGAGAACGTTGCTTTTTAGGTTTTATTTGGGGTTGAGTTTCTTCTTTCCTTTCCAGCGGCAGTTCTTCAATTAGTGGCCTCTTTTCTTGACTTGTTGGTTGTTTTGCAATTTCTTCTAACTCTTCCGGTGACCAGTCATCTAAGCCAGTACCCAATGGTAAATAAGTTATTTGAGTTCGTACGTCTTTAGTAGTTTCCACAGTGCCATCTTCTTTAGCATTTTCCGTTATGGTTTCTGTAACCGTTTTAACAGCTACTTCATTTGTTTCATTGTTCTTGAGTTCTTCTTTTGTAACGTATGTTGTAATAGTCTGTGTTATTTTTTCTAATTGTTCATTAGTAATTGTGTTAGTCTTCTTGTCCACAGAAGATTTTATCTTTCCCGTCGATTGAAGACCTTGTAAAGCAGCTTGTAAGTGGGTATCAGTAGTTTTTTGGAATTCAGATATTGTTATTTTGACATCTTTTGTAGTCTCAACTGAACCATCTGGATATTCATCAACGGTTGTTGTTTCCACCGTTGTCCTAACTCGTTTTATATTTTTGTCTGAGCTGGCTAATGTTTCCCGTTTCGTTTTTGTAGTAATCGTTCGGTTTATTGTGATAGATCCTTGTTGTACGATTTCATTTTTAACATCTGATTCCTCAGTCGTATCTTCGACTACTTCACTGTCATCGACGTATGATTCTAAAGGCTCGCTGTCTTCTTGAGCTAAAGAAATCTTGAGGAATACATCAGCAATTGACACTTTTTCACTCTTTTTAGTGATTACTGTACCATCAGGATGTTCATCTTCTATCGTTGTTTTAACTGTTGTCTTTATTTTTTTTGATCTTATTTTTGTGTTTTCAAATTCTTCCCTTATAGTACAGATAGTAGTTTTTCTTAATATCCTAATGCCATGTTCAATAACTTCTTCTGTTTCTGAACTAGTTTCTATATCTGCTTCACCTACTTGCGTGTAACCCTCTAAATTTTCATCAAATGAATCTTTGCTTAGGTCCGCTACAGATACTTTAACATCTTTAGTGACTTCAGTTACTCCATTTGGTAATTTTGTTTCCGTCACGGTTTCAACAGTAGTCTTTACCTTCTTTCGAGTGCTATCATGTGAGGATAGAATTTCCTTGATAGTCGTTGTTGTAACGATCTCAATAACTTCTTTACCGTCCCTCATCACAATTCTTTCTTGAGTATCTACACTCACAGTTTTATCTTCTATGTTTGAGAAGCCCTTTAGATCCTGAGTTTGAATGGAAACATCAGCATCAATTTCTGATACCGAAGTGCTTGTATCTACAGTTGTACGTGATGAACCATCTGGATATTGATCAGTTGTTGTCTTTGTAACAATCGTCTTTAGTTTTTTTATTACACCTAATTTATCAGAATATTTTATTTTAACAACTCTCGTAACGATCCTCCTTTTAACAACAATGTCTTTTTCTTTTATTAATTCTTCTGTAACATCTTCTGTTTCTTCAGATTCAGCTGAAGGAACTAAATCTTTAAGTGCATTTTCAACTTTACTGCTTTCAGCAGTTTTATCAGATTCAACAGTCTTACTCTCTAATTCATCCGATATTTCAAGAACTTCATCAACCATTGATATTTTTTCACTAGTTTTAATTATAACTGAACCATCCGGATGTTCGTCTTCTGTAACGGTTTTAGTAGTAGTCTTAGTTCTTTTTATTCTTTCCGCTAAATTTTGATATTTTAATTTTGTAACCGTGATTGTTATTTTTCGTTTAATTATCAGACCATTTTCTGTAACATTCTCAGTTTCAGTAGTAGTAACTTCTTCCGGATCTCCAAATATTTCAAAACCTTCAGGTATTTCTTCTTCTGATTCGTTATTATAATCACATACTGACACCTGAATATCTTTAGTGACTTCAGTAACTCCATCTGGTTGAACAGTTTCTGTAACGGTTTCTGTAGTTGTCTTTAGTTTTTTCTTCGATTTATCTCTAGTGGTTAAAGTTTCTTTTATGGTAGTTGTGGTTATTATTTGTAGTACTGTTTTGCCGTTAACAATTACGCTTTTTTCTTGCTTGTCAACTTTTACTGATTTATCTTCAATTTGTGTAAAATCGAGAAGTTCGGTGGATTCAATTATATCATCATATCCAATGTCAGTTAATGAAGTACTGCTATCTATTTTTGTACGTGAAGATCCGTCGGGATAGTTGTCGGTGGTAGTAACAGTCGTAACAGTTTTTAGCTTTTTAACATTCCCATGAGAATCGGCATATTTAGTTTTAACAATTCGAGTCACAATTATTCTTTTAATAATAATACTCTCTTGTTCGATTTCTTCAGTTTTGGTCGAAACACTTTCTTCCGGTTCACCTACAACAGTAAATTCACTCAACAACTTATCAACGTTACTACTTGAGTCAATGACTATTTCTTCAGTTTTTACTTCTACATTCCTTTGAACATCTTTAGATCCATCTGGATATTCTTTCTCAATATTTGTCTCAACTGTTGTTTTAATTATCTTTTTGTTATCATCAATCCTTATCGTTTCTTTCTTAGTAATTGTTGTAACTGTTTCAATTATATCTATATTATTTTCTTTAATTATTCGCTTGCTCACATCGGTATCAATAACCGTATCTTCTATATTGTCATCTATTTCATCAACCTCACTAACAAAGTTGGATCTACTATCCATGTCTAGCGTTTCCTTAAGCAGAGTGGAAGACTCTTCATGGGGTTTTTCGGAACGTTCCGTTATTTGAGTGCTTAGATCAGATTTTTGATCAGCAGTGTCAAGAGACAGTTTTTCTATCTTACTGTCCTTAGCATATAAATCCATATGTGAGGTAGATTTGAGACTAGAAGAACATTCAGACAGTACGGTTTGAGTATCTTTAGTGGTAGTTGTTGAGCCGTCGGTGCTTTTGCTTAGCGTAGTGGTCTCAATAGTAGTTTTTACATTTTGTGGTGTCCCATCTTCTCTAGAAATTATTTCTTTTGTAGTAACAGTTGTAATTGTTTGAGTTACGACATTTTCACCTTCTTTGATAATTTTAGTTACAGTATCTGTTTCGGTCTTAATTTTTCCCATTGTCTGCATGAGTGTTAAAAGTTCGGGTTCGCTATCAACGTCTGAATATTTTACAGTTTTAGGAACTTTTTCAGTTGATGTTGATATTTTCTGTGTAAGAACATCATCACCGACGTGAACTACTTTTGTAATTGTCTCTTCAGACCCATCAGACTTGTCATAAGTAACTTCGCTTTGGACTCCATCACTTACTTTTACGTCTTGGAATGTACTAGGGGTTTTTGGTAGGGGACTAACCGGCACAGTAGGAGGAGTAGATACTCGTTCATATTTCTCCTGAATAGTCAATGATTCTACTTCTTCGGTCTTGATTCCTTGTTGTACTCGGTCATCACCAAACGCTTTATGAATAGACTCCATTAAGTGGGCCGCGCTGTCTGTTTCACTTGTTGTATCTTTGGTATCGGGTTTAATTATTACGGTATGATCTTCTGTTAATGCTTTATATTCTGTCTTTTCTAAGGGTGTAATCTCAGCTACTTTTTGTGTCTTTAAAAGATGATCTAAAGAGGGCAAATGCTCGTCTCCAGTTAACGAATCACGATCTAACTGGTGACTACTTTTAGATTGCTTTGAGTCATCTTTTGGTAAGGAGTCGGTAAAATCTTTTCTAATTGATTTCTTTTCATCTTTCTCAGTACTTTCAAAGCTATACTTTTCTTCCAAGCTTACTTCTTTAGAAAGATCTTCAGAGCTGCTATGCAATATAGTATGAGACATACTATCTTTGTCAGTAATACCACTATCAATTGTTGAAATTGATGACATTTTATCAACCCTTTGAGTACCAGATGCATCAAATAATTTAGTTATCACAGATTCTGCGTGGGCCCGTTCTTCATGTAACATTTTCGCAGATTCTTCAGCAAATTTGCTTATTAAGTCTGTTTTTCTAGACTGTGTTTCAATGGCTATACCATCTTCTTGAGTACTACTTATTTCTTTGGTTGTCTGCTTCTTTTCATCGTAGACTATAGAAGATCTTTTAGTTCGTTGTAATTTTGTATCTTGTTCATCTAATTCTTTGCTATGTTTCTTAACAAGCATTTCAGATTCAATTTTTTCTGAACTATCTGATGTAGTTTGCCCATTAACATATCCATTTGTTTCCTTTTCACATACATCCTTCTTTTCCTTTTCTTGTTTTGTAAATTCTGTATGATAGAAGTTATCTTCATTTGAAGTCATGCCGAAGTGAGTAATTTCTTTAGAATCAACATCCTCTAATGAAACGCTGCTTTCAACTTTAGAACGTAAAAGTTCATTAGGATAGTTATCTGTGGTAGTAATAGTAGTGAGAATTTTAATTTTTCTCAGTACACCTGTATTATCAGCATACTTAATTTTTATCGTCTTGGTTGTTAAAGTTCTGAGAACAATTATCGTTTCTATGATAATTTCTTCTGTGGTGGTTTTTACTTTTTCTTCTGGATCTCCTAATTTATAATAGTTTTTCAGTATGTCATCAATTATAAGAATAGCACTTTCTAGTGATTCGACTTTTTTGGTGCTAGATGATTTTCCTTGAAATTCTTCTGAAATTAATACTTTTTCTTCAGTTTTGTCTGGGGTTAGTAGTTCTCCGTTGTCTTTAGTTGGGCTAAATGCTTTTTCTGTAGAAGTATCTGAACTATCTGTTATCCTTTCAGGTGGATAGAATTCAGATTTTTCTGCATCAGGTGTCATGTCTTTCTTTATTAATGGCTCTACATGTGGCTCCTTCTCTATGGTTCCGATAGTTTTGACTAGGCTAAGCTCTTTCTCATCAGATTTAACAATGCTTATTTCTTTTTCTTCCGATTCAAGAAGATTAAGTTCTGTCTTCGCTAGTTTGACTAGGCTTGACTCTTTGATTTGAGATTCCACTTCTTTAGGTCTCATCTGCTCAGGCTTCATTGAGCTAGAATCTACTATCACAGTTTCAATTTGATCGGATGGCTTCCCTTCATATTCAGTTGGAACATAGTCTGTTTCTTCTTTTTTAGATGAACTTGATTCTTTGTCTTTCAGCTCTCCTGTAGTCAGCTCGATTTTTTCTGTTTTAACTGAGAAAGATTTTTTACCCTGATCCTTAGATCTGCCAGATTCATCTTCTTTTGGTTTCAGTAAACTAGTTTCTTTTTCTGCCGGTATGCCTTTTCCAGGTTCTTTTTCTGCAGATTTGCCTGTACTAGGTTCTTTTGCACTAAGTTGCAATGCAGAAAGTTTATCCTGGTCTTTACCGAAATCAAGTGAATCTTCTTCAAGTCCCGTCGGCGCTTTCACTGGTAAGCTTGATATTGTGCCCACCAAAACATCTTTCGTTGAAGTCAACTCTAATACATCATGATCAACATGGATATCAGTGATTGTCGTACTACTAGCTTCTTTAGTACTAGAAGTTCCATCGGGATATTCATCGGTAGTTATTACATTTGTAATAGTTTTCATTTTTCTGGGTACTCCATGACTATCAGCATATTTGGTTTTAACGATTCGGGTTAGAATTGTGCGTGCTATGATTATGCTTCTTTCTACTATATTTTCTGTTTTAGTTGTGACAAACTCTTCAGGTTCGCCGAAAATTTCAAATTGATTAATAGAGTCTTCACCAAATTCATCAAAATCTTCAGATAATCTTTTGATCGTCTTAAGCTTTTGATCTGTCTCCTTACATGTCAATATATTTTCGTCAAAACATGTTGATCCAGGGGAAGAAACTTGAACTTCTTCCTTTGTAGGAAGATATATGAACTCCTTCGATTTTTTGTGTGTCAGAGCCACTTTCTTAACCAGTGTGTCAGATGCCATTTCGTTAATTTCTTCTTTTACAGGAGAAGTAATTTTATGTTTGTCTTCTTTGACTAGCTCTTCGGGCATTTCATGTGAATCAAGGCTCAGTTCTTCTACTGTTGGTGCAAATCTCTTTTCTTTCAGTGTCTCAGGAGATTGTGTCTTTTCGTCTGATTTATCAAACATTAACACCTTCTCTTGCTCTGCAACTGGTGCTATGTCTTTGGACTCCAGTGGTAAAATAGCTATGCCATCTTTTTCTGCAATTGAAAGTTTCCTTTCTTCAGATTTTTGTTTCATAATAGATGGTGATAGATCGTCGCGCTCTTCAGGCTTTTTAGACAAAGAAGTTTTGAGTTCTTCTTGAGTGGGAGAGAGTATTTTTTCTTCCAATATCTTTGTAGTCGAAGTCTTTACTTCTTCCTTTGCTACCATTCGTAGCTTTTCTTCTGATATCTCAGGTGAAACAGCTTTAGATTCTTGTTTCTCAGGCGAGGGTGTAGTTTCTTCTGGTTTCTTAAATGATAGAGTCTTTGCTTCCTCCTCAGAAATTGAAGATGTTTTTGTGTCATCTTTATCTTGGTCAACGGCTTCCTTGTCCTCTAACTCAGTAGATAGATCTGAAGTCTGAAGGTCTAAAGGTGCTTTACTATCCTTCTTAGATAACTCAACAGAAATGACGGTTTTTGCCTCATGGACTTTAGAGGGGGCTTCTTTTTCTCCTGGGTGTTCAACAGTACGAATGCTAACTTCTCTCAAAGTGGTTGCTTCGTCATCTGGTTTCTTTGATGTTGACACCTTTGAAAGAAATATTAATAAGAAATGTGTATATGTTCATGAAATATTGAGTACAAATAAATGATTTGTACAATTAGAAGAATATGAACGTATTTATTGCTCTAAAAATCTTCTATTACTTTTCGTTTAAACAAAATTTTTTTTACATGTTTTGTATTAGCTTGTATGTAAGTAACGATATCTCATATTTATATTTAACCAACTGACAGAAGCCTAATTAATTAAAAATTTAATTCTTAGTAGTATAAGTAGTTAAAACAGTTGACAAATACATTGTTTAAAGCATGAGGTATTTCAAAAATATAAAAAAAAATTGTTTTACAGTTACTTTTGTCCTACGTAACATTACGCCTGTATTCCCCGAAGATGTATGTAGAGGAGTGTAGGTATGGAATAGATAATGAACCTATTGCTGTACATCGGGCACATGTTCAGACTTTGAGCCACTACTAGAAAATCTAAGTTAGAAAAATCCTATAGTGCCCGCCCCGTGATTTGAACCTTGGACTTCTCGGTTGGCAGTCGCGATTGTTATCTTTATTAATTATACGTTCACAACTAGCTAAACCTTTTTGTAAATATCAGGAATAAGATGGAATGAATACATGAAGCATTTTCTACAAGTCTACACTTGGTGATGAAAGATTGACAGCGGTCACTTAAGCTTTATGTGTAAAATATACTACAAAACAAATTGTTACAAATACTGACTCCACATTATTTCTATTTGGATATGTTAAAAGTAAAGAAAAAAAACGTAACTTCACGTCTGTAATCCCCGAAGAGGTAGGCAGAGGAATGCAGAACATTCCCACGTTTCACCAGTTACGTTTACGTCCCACCACTTATAGGAAATATTTAAAGGAAATCGTTTAGCACTTATAGCAAATACTTTTTTAAACGTTACAAGTTAAGAATAATACTTAAAATGTGTCTTTTACTATGGAATATCGCAGTTGGTCCAACGATTTCTTTTTATTTACATCTAAACAAATATTGTGAGGTATTCGAAAAATATTTAAAACCATATATTGAGTAAGAAATTGAGTTAAGTGGAAATGAAATATGCTAACCGTAGTAAATAATACGGTTAGCTACTAGATTTTTCCAATTAAATAATGAGATAAATCTGAACACATTGCCATTTATCCAGATTTATGTTTATTAAATTATCATGTTAATGAAATTATTTTATTAACACAATAAGCGTTTTAACAAGTCGTTTGAAATAATATTTGTATAAAATTTCAAGCGTGATAAACGATGGCAGAAGGCCAACGACCACAAATTTCACGCCGCGTGCACAAAAACGTCCAAATGATCACAATTAACTGTATTTCATCTCAATTTCATTACGAATCTAACATTCTGTGGTATGAAGTTTATAAAACAATATTTTATATTATGAAACACTCTGTTAAGTGCTTATAATCTACATATTTATGGACAAAGACAAATATTTTGAGTAGTATCGTGCCCATATAGGAATACGAGTCAAATTTGGTGCAGTCAAAGTTAACGTTAAAGTTAAAACGGAGTACAGAAAGCTAAAACTTTTAAAAATAAAAAAAAACTTTTAATAAACAATTGCAATTAAGTCATACGGTCAAAAAAGTCAGTAAATCTTTAAAAATTCTAATTTACGATACGTACAACACGTACGATAGGTATAAGTTATATAATTTTTCCGACCTTTCTGAAGTTTCATAATGGTTTCTTTATTGCAAACGCTATTTTACAGGAATTAAGTATCAAAATGTACTTCAATATGTATGGCTTATCGTGTAGATATTGAAAAACCTTTGATGTATCCTTTATACGTTAAAGGTTCAAGTGGACTTCGGACTCGAAGTTAAATGGGGTGGACCCTTATAAGTCACTTCAAAGATATTCATCGGGCTGTTCAATGTCACTCGATTATTATATTTTAATGTGTTAATACACATTAAAAACTATTACATAAAGTAATGTATATAAGTCATTAGCCAAGTGCGCTACATATATCAGCAAAGATTTCTTCGTGGAAAATTATAAAGTAATAAAAACTTAGTTTAAGTCAAATATCATCTATCTCGTTTACGTGAGATGTAACTGATTATAATGTATTTTATCAATAAAAGACAAATTATTACTGAACATATTTTTCAGCGCCTACTGCCAGCAGCGTAGATGGTGCTAAAAGCTCTGATCTCCAACCCAGCTTCGGGATTATGTGCGTAACCCTTTAGGGGAGGTCTTTATCCATCATTGGACTGCAATAGGCTGATGACGCTGATGATGAAGTTTTTTAATTGGAGAAAAATTCAGGTTAAACGCGTTACACAAAGTAAAAAAATATACCATGTATTCCACAATTACTTAAACAATATTTTAAACCACATGCATCAAAATATACATTTGCAACAACTCATTTTTAAATTGCTTCAACTGCCTCATTTGACCAATGGTAGTAGGCGCGATTGTTGATTGAGTTTCCGGGTTCGGTTCCCTGGTCGGGTAATGTATTATTAAGTTTTTGTAGTCTAACATTCCCGGTAATAAAATACAATCTGGATTTGTGCCCTGAGCATAGCTGTAGGGTCCCCCTGTTCCGTGGTGCGGCGTAAAATGTAAACTGATGAAACGTGGGTGTACACTACAATCCTCTGCTTACCATTTCGGATATAACCATCGTGATGTTACGTTTTACCACGATACGTAAACTTAAAAAAAACCGTGGGACGTAAACGTAACCGGTGAAACGTGGGAATGTTCTGCATTCCTCTGCCTAC
>DWEJ01000385.1:0-17252 GCA_018245835.1 Mysoria sejanus stolli | reverse complement strand
ATACCTTGTAGGTACACTAAGTTTACTAAATGAAAGTTCTAAGTGAAGTGCTAATGAATATTATTAACATATTTTCAGAGTGCAACTATTCTGTTCAGCGAGTGGTTATCCAACACCAACGTACAGATGGTTCAAAGTTGATGGCAATGATTTATGGGAGTACGCAGCCGAGCAAATACAGTTAGTCAACGGAGGAGCTGATTCGCAAATCACTCTTACGGCTAACACCTCGAGCTTCGACCAAAGTTATAAATGTCGGGCATCAAATAAGTATGGAGACGCTGAAAAAATTTTTACTATTAAAGAAACCACAGCACCTACACCGCCTAGTGAGGTAAATTAATTATTCGTCGTTATTTCTTCTCGAGACGTTGTAAACAATATGAATGTAGTTCATTGAATGGTGTGTTCAACATAAATGTAGAAACTTAATTATATTTTAGCAAATTACGTGTATTTGTAACGTTCATTGAATGGTGTGTTCAACATAAATGTAGAAACTTAATTATATTTTAGCAAATTACGTGTATTTGTAACGAACGCTAAGTTCTTGACAAATGTGTTACAAGAAAATAATATATAATTTAATTTTATCACTGGCTTGATTTATTTTATTCTTTTGTTCAGGTTGATTCTTCGGGAATGTATACTGACAAAGTAAAGCTTAAAGTCACTTGGAATGAGAGAATCTCATTTCCCGTTGAAGGTGGGTTGATTGTTTTTTGTTATCTTTTTATTACGTTGGATCGTTAAAATCTAAATGATATAATTTTGGCTCGCTGCTTCGTTGGTTGTGTTGGTTGGAAGTGCGACTACCGATCAAGAGGTGCTAGGTTCAAATGAAGACCGACTCTTCATTCTCTTATTAATATGGGATTTTCTAACTTATGTTTTTAGTCCTGGCTCGGCGTCTGGATATGTGCATGATGCATGGCAATAGGCTCACCACCTATTCCATAGTGGTACGTAAACGTAACTGGTGAAACGTGGGAATGTTCTGCATTCCTCTGCCTACCTCTTCGGAGATTACAGGCGTAAAGTTATGTAAATATGAGATATAAGAAAAATATGTTATTTTTATTCATAAGATAATAAAATGAAAATATTTTCATTTGCATCAAACTTGAATTTATTAGAAAGTTGTATATTCCTTTTATACGGGCTTTAAGTATTGAAGTCGAATTTAATACAAAAATGTGTTTCTATAGCCTATGATAAAAGTATGCCTTAATAGCAATAGACTATTATCAGCAGGCTATTGCAGTCCACTGGTGAACATAGCCATATCCCGAGGGGTTACTCAATGATCCCCACGTTGGGGAAGTAGATCAGGGATAGCACAGCATAGTTCCTCGCGCCATCTATGCTGCTGTCAGTAGGCGGCCAAAGTCAGTACTTCCCCAGTATCGCGTAAATTATTAACATCACCGTTTTTACCGGGAAAGGATCTCATGGGAAGTACGTGTCTACTACCATATTTATGAAAGCAACATAGTAGAACTTATAGAATTTGTTAACAAATTAATGATTTGTTATCTAGGTTTTGAAGTTAAGATCGTCTCACCAAGAACCTATCAACACAGATCTAAGATCTTAGCGCTGAAACCCGATCAAGAAACTGATTCGGAGAATTCAGATGACGATAATACAGGTAAGTGTTGGTAAAATTAACACTCGGTTTAATTACTTTTAATAATTCTCTACAATCATGTCATTATAAATAGGTCTCTGTTTTACACAATACAATGTTTTACACAATACAATATATAATGTTTCATAAGAAACCTTTGTCTGTATAGATTTTTATGTGACAATACCAAACTTGGACAAAGACACCCGATACGAGTTCCGCTTGCGAGCTGTGAATAGCGTCGGCGTATCTTTCTGGTCGCCTCCTATCTTGGCGTTAACGGACGCCGGATCAGAAGACCCTGAAGGTCCAGAGGAACCAGAAGAAGCGGAATCAGGAGCAAACAGCACGACGGCAACCCCGGTAACGACGCGAGCTGACTCGGATACTATGTTCTATGGTATATTCTTCGCGGGGGGTATTGCACTAATGGCAGCGCTGTTTATGGTGATCATGCGTATGGTGTAATACTATTAATTTTATTCGAATTGTGAAATAAATATATATAATAAATATTTCCATAGTTTTCTTTATCAATCATTTTTTGTCCTACCAATATAAACGTTTATATATTTCTATTTATTTATCAAGATAACAAACAAGACGTTACAAATACCGGTCCTGCTTGGATGTTCCTCACTGATTTCTCGTAATAGCTCAGAGTTTCGGCCGGTATACGGCAATCATCATCTATTCCCTTACGGAACGTGATCGTAATTGGTGAAACGTTGGAGTGTACTATGAGTACATTCCTCTGCCTTCCTCTTATGGGATTAGAGGCGTGAAGTTGCGTTAGAAGTTTTAGTTGCTAATAGGAAGATACGTTTAGAGACGTAATCTATTCACGTGTTTGTTCATCTTCAGAAACATTTTATGTTACTTTAGGTAAAGCATTCAACTCTAGTTTTTAAAATGTCATTGCTTTATATTAACGAATGTGTTATTATTATTATATGTCACGCTAGGTCCCATACCTTTGAGCGTTAAATATCTCTCCCCTAATAAACTCTAACGAAGTTCAACATTTTTGTTTAGTCTCAATTAGGTATTAACTTGATACAGCCACAGATGCTTTAGTTGTAGAAGTTAATTGGAATGCCTCCTGTAACTGAACTACTATCTTTATGTCGAAACAATGATACTGGTTTTAAAATATTGAATTATTGCCAAACCATTGTTCTCAGCAACAGTACGTCATTTTAAATCAAAGTTGTCATGTTTAATCAAAGTATATTTCTTCGGAAAACTTTAGAATAGGCAAGGGTTTAGTCTCAAGGGCAACTACAGACCATGAGGACCTAGGTTCGTTATTAGGTGAGCAAATCATTATTAAATTATCGAGTTTTTCTCACTTAAAATTCCCAGTAATACCTAATCGTCTGGATTTGTGTTCAGTGTATTGCAATAGGCTCACCTCCTATTTCAACAAATACTATTCACCTAGTGAAAAATGGAAGTTTAACATTCTTCAGCCCACTCATTCGGGTAAACACAGTCGTGATTATGTAAACTTGGGACAGGGCTATAATGAATGAAACCATTCGAACACTTGTAAATTACCTTTATTGGAGTTAGTTAAGTATTGCACTCGTTTTAATAAGTGCTCAAGTCCACGGAGAATGACAAACGGTCGAGAGACTTATGTATGTACAAAATCAGATTAAGATTTTCGCAAGAGCTGTATTTAAAGTCTTCAACTACTATTTAATAGTAGGTTAAAGCTCTGTTTAAAGTAAAGTAGAATTCACGCCAGCAGAAACTTTACTTGCTTACGCTTTATTTTTTCTAGATAATTGTATATTTATATAATTAATTTGGGGTCAAATATTTTTTGCCGTTTGAAAATATTCTTAATTAATTACATTTAACCAAATAAAAAATTTTCAATATCAGTTTTAATAATATTTATTATTAACAAAATATAATTCTAATTGAGTGATTAACTTTAATTTAAACAGAGTTTAAAACTAGCAATTGTTTTTCGTTCACTTTGTGAATAAGCCATGAATATGCATTTCTTTAAGGGATAAACGTACATAGAGATCCCTTATGCTTTAGAAGCGTTATAATTTTACCAAAACAGAAAAGCATTTTAAGGCTGTACAGATCAAAAATCTAAGTTTTTAATTTTGAAAAGTAAAAAAATTTATGAGTAGGAAATTCAGTCTTCCTGTAACAGCAAAACGCCTTCAGAAATCCTCAACTGACAGTACAATTGACAATATTACAAATCAGCGCTATTAATACAACCAATTGCATTATTTTTGTTCAGCGAAGGATAAAATATTAATATATTTTCAAGTACAAGTAACTATAACAGAAGTCTTTGGTTTTAGTCATGGAACACTCACGAGAATAGTATTGTCGCATTAAGTTTGTCGTCTATGCCAAGGATTTACAATTAAATGTATTAATAAATAACTTATAATATCTAAACTCTAACATAACAATATTTATTCGTAATCGTTAAGATTAAATAATGTCTATTTTCACTCATTACGTGGAAATTTTTTACGATTCGCACATAGTTACATTGCTATCATTTTTCGGATTTAGAAACTTGAAGTGTTTATCGTAATTAGTAAAAGGGCTTGGAAAAATATTGGTGAAAGTGCTTCAACGATTGTAATGCCTATTTTTCTTCCTTGACAACGTCCCAAATTATTCAATAAATAAGAGCGTGTATAATTCAAAGGTAAATTTCAAGTCGATTCGGCTTTTGGTATCTAATATTATTATTCGTCTTTCGGGAATACATAACAATTAAAAACCCTAGCCGTACCGTACTACATACGCTTAAGTGAACTCAAATATTCAACTTGTGCTTACGTACACACGCGTTAACTTAATAAACTATACATATATATTATATATATAAAACTAAACAATTATTTACAAACAGATATCAAACATCTTAATTCGTAACTCCATATAAAACTGTTACAATTGAAATGGGACTGAACTCATTTTGTAGATTCTGTATGTCGGAATTTTCGCCAATATATATAAAATTTGTCTATAGTTTAATACGTTCATATAAAACGAATCAAAGTCTACATATAGTGTTAATTTTCAATAAATATATTCTAAACATTCGTAAACATATCTTTATACTCTTAATTAAGGATGTACAATTTAGTTGATTAAGCCGGCTAAATAAGTTAGCTAATTTAATTAGCTATCTAACCTAGGCTTAGTTATTTTTACCGGTTAAGTAAACTAACTTAACGAATTAGCTAGCGGCTTAACCAGCTAATTTAGCTTATCTTATTTTTTTAACTATTTAATTAATTATTATTCACAGACAGGTTCAAAAATCAATATTAATATTTTTAATGACAAACGAAACAACATGAGAGTAATAATTTAATAGGTTAAAAAATATTTGGCTTCCCTCATCCAGTGTCTAGGACCGGGCAACGTGGCGCGCTCTAGCGGAGGCCTATGTTCAGCAGTGGACAGTTGTGGGCTGACGAAAGAATGAATGAATGAAAAAAATATTTGAGCATTTTTTTCTATTTATAAATATTACTTTTTAATTAAGTCTTAATTATTTTTTCAGTTATATCTCTATTTTGGTAAAATCTATAAGAAAATCAATAATAAACATTTTCGGATGCAATCGTAGGTTTGCCATTAAAAAAATATTATTAATAATTTGTGAACCTATAATTAAATAGTTAAATCCATTAATTAAACAATTAAAAAAATTTATCGGTTAGCCGTTAGCTAATTAGGTGAGCTAAACTAAATTTTCCGGTTTAGCCACCAGTTAATTAGCCAACCTAGTTTAGTTAACCAGTTAAATTAGTTAAGCCTACTGGTTAATTAACTAATTAGTTTAGCTAACTTTTATAGCCAGCTTAACCGGCATAATTGTACAGCAGTACCAACCAAAGTAACCACACACAGGACTGAATTGAAGCCAAGCTAAATAAGCACTTAAATAAGAACTATTTTGATAATTAAAATATATGGAATAACTTATACTGTATTCTCAACACACAATTACGTTACGATTTATTTACATATGTCAATTAGTATATAAATACAATATTTGATTCGATTTAATTTACTCATTTATCCAGTTTGCTATTATTACATAGACGAAAGAGAAATAAATGAATATATTGCTAAGGAATGATATTGACACTTTTTATACATTTCATCAAAAATTAACACGAGGTACGACATATGTAAGTAAATCGTAAGTTACAGTATATATACAATATTTTTTACACTTAAGATCATTTACACCTCCTTAGGAAATAGAAGGTTACTTGTCGAGGTGGGTTAATGGATTGCTATAGCGAATTTTATTTTGGGTTTTTTCTTTTGGTTTTTCGTTTCTCTAAATCATTATATAAATACAGATAAGCAATTAAATGTTTTTTTTTTATGTTTTCAATAAAGCATTTTGATACTTTACCACATATTCATCGCTTTATTGTCTACACAGTTTTTCAATTCTTCTTGTATAATGTGTGTGATTTTCAATTTATAAAAACATTCGAGTCGAAACATCATACATCGTTATAGAAATGGTTTATATTATTGTAAATTGAGTACACACCGCAGTTTTTTTTAATATATCGTACACAAAATAAAAAAGCGCGTGTTAAAAACGTGGACGCAAGTTTTTGTTTTCATTTCGCTAATACCAACTTCGCAGTGAATTTTATTTTATACATAAATCACTGTTGCATTAAATTTCTACAGTATTAAAATTTCTTCCCAATCATAAACATTTATTTGTGAACAGAGTATATTTTTATTGCTAAAAGCACATTTTTAATTTATAAATTACTTACTTTTAACAAATAACGCTGGCTGCAAATAATAAAGCTTAGTGATTACTAGATTAAAAAAAGATCACTTCTGTTTCAAGCTTGCGGTTCGCGATGGTTTCGATAGTTCTCTTAAATTTATCTAATATATACATGACATGTAGGTAGCAAAGTTTATTTTTTCTAAAATGTTGTTATCTGCCTGTAATTATACCTTAAATTACAAATTGAAGAGGCCACGGAAACAATAGACATTAGTAAATATTAAATTTTCATGACAGACATTTATATCGTGTAATTATTTATCTGTTTTTTATTAATTTTGGGTTATCATGAGGACATTCGATATAGTAATTTCATTTGAACCGAAGTATTATTGATAGATTATGAATTTTTGAAAAAATCCTTCATTCAAATGAAAATTAATATTAAATTTTATAAGGTTATCAAAACTAATATTGTTTTCGTGAATTTTCAAAATAATTGTTACTGGTAACCTATGAAAAAATAACCTCAGGTAAAGCGAAAAAAATGAAAAAATAACCTCAGGTAAAGCGAAAAAAATTAAAAAATAACCTCAGGTAAAGTGTTCAATTGCCATCTAGATTAATAAGACAGTGATCATGACGAGGAAAATGGAGGCGACGAGTTTAATCGCATGGTTGGTTTTGAATTTTTCCTGCAACTCAATCCACTCGGAGTCGCCGGCAGCGTTCACTGTGCAGACGCGCGCGTGGAACAACGTGTTGTTTTTTAGAGGACCCACGGTGTATAACGTGTCTGGAAATAGATTTTTCATTATATTATAGGAGCATCAAAACGGCAGAGCACATAGATCATGTTGACGGAACATTAAACATTTGTATGAATTATGAATCAACGTAAGCACACAATCAGCGCGTAAACAATGGAATATTCTTGTTTGGTTATAATGCCAGTAATACTTTTTCTTTAATGTGACTAGTAAAGATCGGAAACATTGGACACAAGAAATACAATTTAAAAAACATGCTCGTATATCACATATAATTATTATGTTTCGGAAACACCACTTTAAAGTCACTAATGTTGACATCTGACTATGAATTAAAGTAATTATTTAATTTAAAAATTTAATGTAGTTTAGAAATTGAAAAAATAATTTTCTGTAACTGCTGATCTTAGATCATGGTCAGTGTGAGATAGTTATGAATATACGTACCGTTGTATCTAGTTTTAATGAAAAATTCCGATGCAAGCTCCCATTCAGGAGTTGGAATGCTTCCGTTTACAGGCACCAATTGGAATTTAATACCTGTCAAAAATTATGCGTTTAGGTTGAAAATAAACAAGAATGGACATAAAAAAAATGATGACAAAAAAAATAGCTAAGTTTGCATTACTTTTAAAAGACATGTAAGGTATGAAAAATCAAGTAGCAAATTAAAATACTAGCGAATTTTAATACTAGTGCGGAAAAGAGATTAATGCATAAAATTTGTAGCAGTAAAACAAATTTTATGACTTGAGAAATAATTACGGTCTTTAGAATATTTATAAACTTTTATGTTTATACTTTTGAAAGGAAATAATGATATTAATATAAAAAACACAAATATTATACAAGTGGTGAGTATTATTCTTCGTATTTGCTTACAGTAGTCAAATATAAAAAAATGTTGCATATAATTTGAGCATTGCAATACTGATAAAATATAATGAAATATTTTTGATAATAATAATTTAGTTTTTATTTATTTTAAACCATTCTTTAATAAACCGAGTTTAACGAGTTTCCTTGATACATGTTTTAAAAATAAACGAGTTTTCTTACCCTGCACTGGAAGATTTTCAGGATTTTGAATGGTTTCCGCTTCTAGCAACGTTGCGTTGCAGGCTGAACACGAAACGTTGAAAATCAGCTCGGAATTGTCCGCTTTGTTTAAGCTCACCTATAAAATATTGTTATCATGACTAAATGTTGGTCGTGGTCGTGGTCGTTGGTCGTGTTGGTTGCAAGTGCGACTGCGGATCGGATTTTGTAGTGTTCAATCCGGGTTCGATTCCCGGGTCGAATACTACAAAATTTTCTAATTCAGGTTTTCTAGTGGTTTTAGTGGTGGTAGTGGTTCGGAGTCTGGATATGTGCCCGATGCATGGCTATAGGCTCACCACCTATTCCATATTAGGACGTAAACGTAACCGGTGAAACGTGGGAGTTTTATGCATTCCTCTGCCTACCTCTTCGGTAATTACAGGCGTGAAGTTACGTCGTTTAATGTTCTAGGTTAACCTTTGATTACGCAAGTAAATTTATTACAAGTTACAAGAGACTATTATATGACCTAATATTTAAGGAGTATTGGCAAGACACTTACGTTCTCTGGTGGGCTGGGCTTGTTTCCAAGAGACACGTGGAATATGGTGGCAGTGGTACCCTTGTTGTTCGATGCGGCGCACTTGTACTCGCCTAGCACGCTCTTGTCACGGACGGTCAGTTTCAGCACCGAGGTCATATCGTCATCGCTGAGCAGGATCTAGGAACGAGATAAGATACATTGAGGTTACGGAACACGATCACAAGTGAACATCTCTGGTTCTTAAGCCTTACTAGATATATTCGGAGCCAGCAAAAACAAAACTAGAGAAGATTATCTATAATTTAACTAAAAGGGAGAGAGAAACATAAAAACAACACTAAAAATAATATTAAAATAAAACGCACAAATTCTTTAGCATACATCAACAGTTACAGAAATTCTAAAGGTGTCAAACTGACCTTATAAAATATTCCAGAGGGACCGCAGTGATATTATTAGATATGGAAAGTTGGCTTTAGATTAAACGTTATGTTAAAATTTTTAGTGGTCCTTGATATGGACACACTTGGCAAATGTAGCGAAGAACGCACTCCATCTTGGTGGAGTCAAGACTTCACCAAGAGTGCGTCCTCCGCAAATATCTCTAAGCAAAATATCCAGCAATGGACCGCATAAGGCTGATAATGAAAGTGACGATCTAAACGATTATTTTTATAAGGTTTCATAAAAATATTACCTTGTCTTCTTCGTCGATTTGAGCATCATAGGCATCGCTACGTCTGAACCAACGGTAGCTGGGTGGAGGATGGGCTTTGGCGCTGCAAGTAATGTTCTTCCTAAAAACCAACAAATCAGCATTATAGCGGTCCATATATTTCTATCTATGCGGATTACTTAAATAACATGATGCAATTTAGAGCTAAAATTAATTGCAAAAATGTAAGTGGGTTCAGTGCGTAAATTCTCATTCTTTTAATTATTATATGACTTAATGATGGTCAGCATTATATTTCGCTAACGCGCACTTGGTCTCTGTGGAAGACTTCACCCGTCTCATTTCGATTCTCATTAAATGGCGTCCAACAGTAAAACGAGAAAGGCTTGGGGATAATAATAATGTTGAAGACGAAATCGGTGATAATGTTGAAAACGAAGTCGGTGATAATGTTGTAGACGAAGTCGGTGATAATGTTGAAAACGAAGTCAGTGATAATGTTGTAGACGAATTCGGTGATAATATTGATGACAATATTGAAGACGAAGTCTTTGATAATTTTGATGATAATGTTTATTATAATGTTGATTATAATGTTGATTATAATGTTGATTATAATGTTGATTATAATGTTGATGATAATATTGAAGACGAAGTCTTTGATAATGTTGATGATAATCTTGATTATAATGTTGATGATAATATTGATTATAATGTTGGTGATAATGTTGATGGTAATATTGATAATGAAGATGATGATAGTTATAGTCAGAAATATGAAAATAATTAACTTACGTTTCATTCATAAGGACGAAAACTTCGACAATTCCGTATCTTGAAGGGTACATGTCATTGTTTTCTTGGTCGACGAACACCGGTTTGTCTGAAACAACAGATAATATGTATAACGTATCTAACTAACAGTTCCTAAATATTATCTATTAGCAGCACTTTATTATTCACATTCAGTGTTTTTTAGTGATGTTCCTATTCACCAGGTTGTGATGATGAAATCTGGACTGATTATTCATTTAGCAGTTTCTATTCAAAGTTATCCAGGTTCCTTTTACAAGTGAGTTTCTATTCATACATAATGGTCATCATTATAATTTAAATAGACATTGAGACCCGGGCGAGATCGTGGAAAGTTAAAAAAAAATATTTTCTTCCGTTGATACTCAGCTAAGGGTCTGGCGTAGTGATATTACTGGCCCCTTGGTGCAGCGGTTAGTGAACCTGTATATACCTGTGAAGTATTTGTTGCGGCTGGGTGTAAAAAATTCTATTTAGGTATATATTTATATGTATATATATACAGTTAATCAGCCGTCTGGTTACCATACCACAAGCTCTCTTGACGTCTACTTTGGGATCATATGCCCGTGTGTGGAGATGTCTTAAGATATTATTATTATTATATGTTTATCAGCTTAATTAATGCGTGGTTCCTCAAAATATACAGGTCAGTTCCGCGCGCGAGGTCGGTGGGTGTTCATGAAGAAGTGTTTCGGATACAACTGAAAGTGGATGAACTGTCCCGAAAAATACGTGATTTAAGTCGGTACATGATTTAGTAATGTACATATCTCATGAAATTAATACAGATCTTTCAACGCACCTTTAACTAGTTAAATTCAGAAAAAAGTACCTGTCAACTTTTTTTTATTCTGAAATGTCGATTTTAGATAATAAAATATATTGATAATTTATGTAATCAGCTGCAGACATTGGTAACTAGCTTATTGATTAATAAAAATAAAAAAACTAAAAAAGACGCTTTAAGACAAAGGTTGTATAATGATGACCACCGCAGAAAGGTGAAAAATTTATAGTCTTCGAAATCGGTATGGCACACACTGGTATGGTTCACGTGTACAACACTCATTAACAGTACGCATGTAAAATAATAACTTTGGGAGTGTAAGGTTAAATATGTTAGGTACCTACTCGATGCTTTTTGTTTTCCAGGGATGATAATAATAAATGGAGGACTTGTTTTGAGTAGCCGTTCAAACGTCGTTTATAAAAGCTTACTCACGATGAACAACAACTTGGACCCGCTTGTCTGTATAGTGAGACAGCGTTTCTTGGGTCACCCTGCAGACGTATTCCGCCGAGTCGCGGTATGTGAGGTTCTTAATTTCCAACTGATAATTGTCATCCTTCTTCCTGACGACGTATTTCTTTGGGTCTTCTGTAAAATGAAGGTAATAAGAATTGAAATTAACCAACGCAAAGTTTAGGCATTTGTTAGGATTTTTCTTATGTTTTTTAAAAATAAGAGAATTAGCCTAAATTAGAGAAAGTTGGTAATGGCCTAAGTATTCAAAATGTGTTCAAGTTTATATAATGGCAAAGGAAGAAGTCGTATATATAAGCGAAGAATATTTTGATGTTTAGATTATTTTTACATATTCAACTTCGTAATTCACTAATAAACATAAAAATGATTTTCCAATTATTAAAATCTGACCATTAAATATAATGTTTAGGGCACTAGATAACATTAATTACTATACGTGTTTAAATAAAAAGAGAAAGTTATGTCCAAATCCTAGCTTGTCGATATACTCATGGCTAGAAATGATATTATTCTATTATTTATGCCTTCTAAGCGGAATGTGTCTATGGTAATTTATTTCATCATCATCATCAGCATATTTGAGTCCATTGCTGGAATAATATTTAATGTAGCAATCATTATACTTACATCCGGTTGCGGAGCGTCTACTGAAACTTAAACTGTGTGCTCACCCATAAGGACTCGCGCGTCTCTGTACCACAGAACCACTGGCGCGGGCGATCCTTTAGCAACGCAGTCCAATTTCACCGATTTTCCTTCGTCCCCTTGAATGGTCTCCGACCTCACCGTGAAGTTCACTTTAACTAAACAAGAGAATGTCGATCACTTGTTATATGCGTATATATGAAAATTCGCATCCATAAATTAAGGACACATATCATATTCTGTACATGACATGTGCTAGTAAAATATTTATTATTTTATCAGATTTTATCATTTAAATTTAATGTCTTTTTATAGCATTCATTAACATAATAATATTTTTATCGATTTTTTATAAGAATTAATAGAATAAATCAACTGTGTAACATTACATTAATGAAATATTTTCATATTTTCATAAATCGTATACAGTTATAAGTTGTTTTCATATGATGGTGGACTTGTGGCGATGATGGTTGTGGATGTACGGGAACGCTCCTCACCTCCGACCCGGATTTCAATCGTCTCGTTCAGGTCTCCCGACCTGCAAGTCCAGTTACCGTTGTCCTCGATTTTGGCCGATTGTATGATTAGCATCAAAACGCTGTTATTGTTATTCACTTCTTGTCTTTCAACGATCACCCTGGTGTTTTCGTTAGATCTCTCTTGGACGATTTCATTCGAGGGTGTGTACCATTCCTGTCTCTGTAACAAGTAAACAATACAAGCTTGACTATGTCAAATTCTTCATAATAAATAAATAGCCCAGTGTAATTCGAAATATTTCCTTTTTGAGTGTTACATAATTTTTCATGTATGTTTCATAATTTGTTATTACTAATTAGATGGACAGATTATGTATGAGAGATTAAATCTATGTTGGTGTCACAAAATATGTATTAAAAAATATAAATTTATAATTATATTTACTGTTTTTCAGGTGTAATGAGCTTGTACTTACTTGTTGTAAGTTAATACCCTGACAGCAGATGCCCTTCTTCTCGCCAGCATTGTAGACCGATGGTTTCGCCAGAATCTTCAAGGTTGGCTCCTCTCCGTCAATTTCCGATGACACAACTAGAAACAAAGAACATTCCAATGTACTATTGTGGTACCAAGTACTTTTGTCACATAATATACAACTGTAAATGCAAGTATACGATTGATATATGTATGTAAGTATGTAAGTATAAGATACCTATATGCATACTGAGATTCATTTATATACAAAACTTCTGTTGTCCTTTATATATCCTATCATTGTTCCTATTGCGATAAAATTTAGGTGAACTGTTGCACGCGTGGCTGCGCACGTTTCAGGCTAAGTACTTCTATTGTACGACAGATGGCGCACAACTTGTTTCAACAACAAGGAATATTTGATATAGAATGTTCCAGAGTATGCGCACACTTGAGAGAATGAAATTGCGTTAATATGAATAGCATACTTAGTTCGTATGTGGACAGGTCATCTTAATTATTATATCTTTACATAAATTTAACATGGCTAATTAATTTGATCGTTTCGTTGGTCGTGTTGATTGTAACTGTGATTGCTGAATTAATAAGAAGATAAATCCTGGGTTCAAGTCCCGGCTCGGACTGTATTCGATTTATCAAATTTATATTTTCTAGTAGTGGCTTGTAGCTTGTGTACGTGCCCGGTGAATGGCAACAGGTGCGCCACCTATTTCACGGTGGGACAAAAATGTAACTGGTTACACATGGTATACACTACACTCCTCTGGGATTCCAGGAGTGATGTTACGTAATTTAACATGGCAAGCTGGTACAAGAACCAAGTGCTGGTTCAGTTCACCGTTAGTTCACCGTCGCTTATATAAATGTGCGATACCTGAGCAGTATAACCAAGGCATTGCTGGCATTGAAAGAGAGCTCTTTTCACGCCTTTCTCGAAGACCGTATCACATAGCTCCGGATATATCTCTGAAGGACGTTCAATGTTACATCATATAGGTACGTCATCAAAACAGACGTGTGGGAGGTAACGTCAAATCCAGTTGATATGAATGGGATTTCATTCTTTTGCGAGTGGTATAATAGGTATAGGAAATATCCAATGATATTACGCAATAGATATTGGTCATATAACAAGCGGATTATTCGCTCTTTTCAAATGAATGCATTACAATAGTCAGAGCGCACTTCCAAACGAATTATAAAATCCAAACGATTAATCTGGCCAATTAATAGACACATAGGAAGTCTTCACTTTAAAAACAGTTAAAAAACGTGTATGTATCTTACAAGCGTCTATACTATAACGATGCGTGTGTATTAAAAAAACTTTTAAAAATATTTAGGTAACTGTGCAATTTTTATATTCATTATTTATAAATTACTCTGTAAATAAGTCTATAAGTCTCCGTGCCAACATCGCGGCTTGTGTTAAAACAGAAACACTGGAAGTGGTTAAAGTTGAGAAAAAAACTGGCAGACTTTGATCCATCGTAAGTGTAAGGCTTTATATTTACGCTGAGTGACGTCCATTAGCTAATAGTTACGGTTTCAGTGAAACTTTGTGTGGCAACGTATCCAATAAAGTATAAGATAAAATCTCGCTTGTATTTTGCCGATGCGATAAACAGAGGCGTGTAGTATTTCCACTTTTAACCGGTTATGTACCACGTCCAATGTAATATGGGGGTGAACCTATAGACATAATCTAGGCTAAATATTGACTATAGTGTACATAGGTACATAATTTCACACCAATACCCCTACGGGGCAAGCAGAGGGCACAGAGTGCAAAATGTCTTTATTCTTAGACACCTGCCGTTCTTCTATCGTTTTATCATGGCTTCCATCTTTTTTATCCTTGTACCGTTTTCCACGGATATTTTTGATACAATTAGTGTAGCAAACAAGCAGTTTATGGGTGTCTGCTTGATTGTGACCGTCGCCTTTGAATATTTATAATACCAAGAAACTGGTCAATGGATAGACTTTGATACCAATGATTGATATCATTGAAGTAATACTAATCTCGGGTTCTAACGACTATAAGACAGCCTGCAGATACATTCTGTTATTTTGACAAACGCACAAAAATTGTGTTAGCATCTTCAGCGTCGGTAATCTTTTTATAAGTACGAGTATTTTGTAGGTGTAATATTTCACGAAAAATGGAAAAATTAATTTGACATTACCAATATCAGAATAATTTTATCACAAACTCGCCAAGCCTATGTTATTGTAATTTGCGCGGGTAATTTATGTAACCAAGACACGTTTTGAAGCAATTTTAGCTATCGGGTAACGCGAAGTTTTAGGCAGACAGACACATCAAAATTCCTACCGCGTCCACAATATTCTCTCTAATGATATCCATCGTTTCATCTTTCCTATGGCGAAACTTTTATCACAGTCAGACGCACACACAGATACACACACACTAATATATTCATTGCTTACATAATTGGAACAGTTTTAAAATGAAGTAGAAAAATACACTAAAATTTGATAGGTTGTAACTTCACAGATATTTAGGGTTAAGTGAGATAGAGAATTAAGGTAGATATCAAACGTAACATCACGCCTGTAATCCCCGAAGAGATAGGCATAGGAGTATAGTGTAGGACAGTAGTTTCACCAATTACTTTTACGTTCCACTATGAAATAGACGGTGAGTCTATTGTCATACACTGGGCACATTTCCAGACTCCGAGCCACAACTAGAAAATCTAAGTTGGAAAAATCCAGTACGTACTGCCCGTCCCGGGAATGGAACCCAGGTCCTCTCGATCGGCAATCACGTTTGCATCTAACACGACCAATGAGACAGTCAAGGAGGCAGTCAGTCAACGAGATATTTATAGATAGATTAGTCAACGAGTCAACGAGAAGTTTATTTACCTGAGTTTGCAATTTGACTGCATATATCATATACTCATCAGTGTCATTGGAAATAAACTACATGGTAACTTAAAGTAATCATTATTTATTACGGTACAAGAATAATGAATATTAGCTTAGTTTAGAATGCCACGTATGCCAGAGAATTACATTGTCCACATACTAATGTTCAGAAGAGAAAATGTAGGTTATTCTGCTATGCGACAAAAATATATAAGAAAATATGTTTCATTTGTAGCAAATGGTTTAATAATTAATTTCGGTGCCTGATGCTCGCAGCCGGCCGCACCTTACACCCATAAGTTTATTTTTGGAGAGGTGTAATACATTTTAGTGCTTGTAATATGAATAGTACAATTTTATTCTTAATGTAATTTACAGCGACCACGCAATTTTTGCGAAATTGGGACATGCCGTCACAGACTGTTTGCTTGATTATTTCAATCTTGACACTTTTATATAAAGTTCATGTGTTCAAATCTAACCGACCGCTAAGTCTTGATCCATACAACATGAAAACAAGTACTCTTTGTGAGTCGTAAAGTGAAAACAAAATAAAGGTACTTTAAATTTACTTTAGCCGCAAATTGGTTTCAAGAAGAATGTTAGCAGCGTGTGTTAGGGCGGAAATACGTTTCAACTCGTTTGAAACACCGAATAAACAAATGACTGTGGTTCGCGAGCACGAAGTTGTGAAACCATATGTAAAACACGCCCATAGAGATGGACGATATTAGAACAAACCGACAATGTACATTACTTTTAATTGTTCTATATTTTATTCTGTTAATTTTCTGAACATTTTCTACACTATCTGTGTGGATTTGTTAATAGAATTGATCCGTAATCTAACTTGAATTTAATTGGAATAGTTTAAGACGAAATGCTTTATAATATTGAATATTAGGAATGCTTCGGCGATAGTCCATTGTCCGAAACTGTTTAATGAACATTACCTACTTACTCATAATCGAACTGAATGCTTCCTTTCACCTCTCCAAGAAATATGAGTGCTGCCTGTCATAAAATGAAATAGAACTAACCGAAATATTGCAAGAACAATAAGGAAAGAGATTTAGTCAAACGTAAATTCAAGAAGGCTGTATTAAGTATCTATAAGTATTAACAAGTAATTTTTTTTCTTTTTTATCTTCACGCCTGTAATCCCCGAAGAGGTAGGCAGAGGAATGCAGAACACTCCCACGTCTCACCGCATACG
>DWEJ01000384.1:0-17295 GCA_018245835.1 Mysoria sejanus stolli | reverse complement strand
AAACTTTTTATGTGATAGATTAATAACATCTTTTGGTATTTTGTTATAGAAACGAATACAGTTCCCCATAAAAGAATAAGACACCTTACTTAAGCGAAAGCGCGGTATGGCCAATATTATTTAAGTATATTATTTAAGTATATTATTTAAAACTAAGGTGTGCATGTTTTCTAACGATGTTTTCTTTCACCGTCGATGGATTTAAAGTTAATCTTGAAATACACATTATTTTGTAAAGAGGCGGTCGCAAGGTTTAAACATAAGATTTCCAAAGTTGGAAGGTGAATTCAATACCACTAATCTATTAGTGCATTTAATTGACTAATAAATTAAAGTATTTGTTCGATATCTTTACATTAAGAATTGAATATATTTCAGACATTTCCTTAAAGTCCTTGAAGTCTCACAAAACGTGTTTGTCTATAAAACAAAATCTGTCTACGTTTGTTACAACGATGCGTGAACATCAGAGGGCGATCCGAACCTAGATGTTCAGCTTCCGTATAAACGAACTCTGTAATACTCATAAGAGTCATAAGTGGTTATTACAGGCTTGTCGAGTTGTGAGTCATTTGTTGGCCGCTCACTTCAAGCCGGGCCGGGCTGCCAAAACACCAGCTATTTCCGCCCCATATAAAACTCGTATTATTAGCACGAGAGAAGGTTAAAACTGAATCTGTTTTTAGCGTGTTTTTTCGAAGTTACTACGATAAATATCGGTAACTGATATCCGTCTTTGAAATATCCAAGGGCATCGCAGTCAAAAGTTACATTGATACTTTTGATAATACTGGGTTAAGTTTAATAATACTTGGTTACTTTTATTAATAATGGTGTTTATATAGAACATCTCGAACCTTACAGATGTAACGTGCTTATTCTAAATTTAACACTCTCTTAATGTTATTGTTTACGTGACAATGATAATAATAAGTGGAGATTATGGATATAATAATAACATAACATTGAGTAACATTTTCAATACATTGAATATTTATACTAGTTATAATTATACAGTACTTATAAAATTATATAGGTACCTACTCATAAAACTCGGGTAAATAAGAGGAGCCTGACCCATTGGCGACTTTGCGTGATCAACTACGAACATACATATACCGCCAGGTGCACTAATCCTTGCACTACAATTGCTGATCACGCACGATCAGGTAACGACTAGACGAAGAAGAAGAAGTACACTCATAAAATTATATAATACAATACATGTACAATACATGTGCATCAAAAACTTTAAAATCAATAACAAATTTCGTTTTATAATGAAGCGTCCTGAAGCGTTTCACACAAGTTACCAAGTTACAAGCGTTACCGCTTAAACAAGTTGTCAAATTATGTACCGTTGTGCATGATTTGTCAGTGAGAGCTTTTCACACGATTCTTGCGTTCCATACTTGTTTAAGCCTGTTTAGTTTTAAACTTTTCCGAAATCTGAACCAAAATCTGCACGTTAATGGCGTACAAATAACTATTTTTATGATCATACTAAAAACGTGTTGTGTCGTTCCGAGTGTAATATCTGATGAGTCATTTCGAATTCCACAAGGGTGGCTTGACTCTGCTCATTGTCTATGGTTTACAGAACAGAGATTGGTTAAAAAATATTAAAACAACTGTCAGTTTATGTATATTTGTAAATTTAAGAGAATATTATTTTACTCTACTTAACAGCATAATATATATAAAAACATATATAAAAAATATTGATATCTGTATTATTTTAAAAGTTGGATTTTCTAGTATTGATTTGGAGTCTGGATATGTACCCGGTGTATGGCAATAGACTCAACATCTATTCCATAGTCGGAAGTAAAAGTAACTAGTTAATCGTGAGAGTATACTACATTCCTCTGCCTAGGTCTTAGGACATGTTAGGCGTGATGTTACCTTGTATGTTTAGAAATGATTAATCCAATCTAGAAAACATATCGTGCTCGTATTGCATGTTGATCTCCGTATACTAATAAAGATATGGTTTACTTCGACGTATGTTTATATACTCATCTAGAAATAGCACTCCAAACTAACCCTGAAGAGGAGAGCCAAGGTTGCGTTAGTATGAAAGTTCGTTTTCTGATAACAAAGACATGATAGTTCTGTAAATTGGCATACCGGTATTTCTCAACGCGTTACTGCCTTTGGCTACTGGACTTCATTGGGCGGGTAAAAGCTCACATAATAAGATGGCCTAGAGAGTGTCAACATTTTAATAAAAGGTGCATTCATTCGTTGAGTATTTTTTTCTTCATACTTTAAGTCAACATTTAGTAACACATATTTACTTATATGTATTAGCTACATTTATACTAAAGAGTACAAATAAGGTTATTGATACTAAAAGTATCAATTCCTACTGTCCTCTAACCAATTTAGCACTACTTAGGTACTTTATGGCACAACTTATATTAATGATTCAGTTCTCTTCAAGGTGTTGCAGATGTCGTTATGACTCTCCTATAGTTCCAGTCCAGCTCCTTAAACATATCCTCTAACGCGCTTGTGAACAGTTTCGGTGATACAACGTTACCCTGTGTCACTCCTTGGCGCAATTTGATGGTTATATGGGATATTCCTATTTAATAATAAGTGATAATGTGAACTGATAATTTAAAGTAATGATGTTGATATAATATATACAACGACATCATTTTTATCACTCTACTTATAGAAATTGATCTTTTCTCACACTGAGAAGGTACTCACTAAATTGTAATTATGGTCCATAGTCTAATACGCTTATTACGCGCGATTGTTAGAGTTCACTGTTTAGAGAAAACAATATTGAGGACGAATATAAGATATTACCACGATGTGTTTTCATTATTATATCGACCGATACTTAAATATAAAAACTCACATATCTTTATACAAGTAAAGCTGTGTTCCAAGATTCTGATTCCAAATCACCTGTCATATTTTTATTACTTTGTAACGTTTTCCTAATAAATGTTTTCTTAATATTTACCTACATATATTTATCATTAAATTATGATCCGGCTAAGACACACATGATATTTTGGAATAACTTAACCAGTGTTGGGCCTATTTGAGGTCTTGCTTGCGAGGCAAATATGATATTTCAGCATTATTTTCAGCTACAACTGATCGTAGACAAAAACTATTGTCATTTGGTTAGCTACCGCTATTTTCACGATAATCATTGTGGCAATCCTAAAGGGTAAGTTCAATTTAAATAAATTTTGCTACTGAATCAGTAATATGTTTTTCGAAAATCTCTGCAACTGTTCTCTTTACATAAATCGAAGGTTGTATACAAAATTCTCGGAGTCATGACGTTTGGGTAGAAGATAGACAATTCCTGAGTCCGCGACCGAAATAAAACTATCTGCTAATATAGTGACGTGACGTTAGTTTCTTATCGATATCATAATCATCCTGAGCCTACTGCAGTCCACAGCTGGACATAGCCTTCTCCTGGGGTTTATGCCCATAATCTCCTATCTTTGTAGATATAATAAGCATAAATAGTTACAGTTACAAAAACACATATTGTAATATTAATTGAAACAGTAGTGTATATAATTGTAATAGATAGTTTTTGCATTATTTTGTCGCTAATGGATGAATGTTTATTCGATAGAACCTTAATTAATTATAATTTTCATGTTATCGATTTAAGTAAAGAATCATTGTTTTATTCACGGAAAACGAAAATAAATAAATGTACACCGCCCTTACGGTTTCATTCACCATAGACATAAGGTCATATAAGTCACATTCATAAGGTTAAATGTTTCTAGTATAAATTCTCCAAAGCAAATCTATATAGAAATACCTTCCTACTGATTTCAGTTTACAATTTTTAGATTTTATTTCTAATCAGAGTTCAGAGTATATATCGATATCCCGGGCCTTTTCATACACATTAAAGAAGACTCAGAAGGAATGAGGTGACAAAGTTCGGCCCAGCCACGATACAATCTGGACGAATAATCCAAGTTAATTAATTCAAATTAATTATTCCATCCGAAATTTTTACAATATATTGTTGTAGATGTTACATTTATAGACTTGGTTTTAATAAAGCTATATTGATTTATGTGCAATAAAGTTTTGGTGTATTTTATTTTCTTTAGCCGTTAATTCTTGATACGCTTACCGAAAATTCAATTTTTCCCCGATTATTATTATAAATATTAAAAAAATGATAAAAAGCAAAATACCGCGAATTATTTTTTATATAAATTTTTAAACAGTATAAATATTAGAAGTAATGTAGGCAAATTACCTATCTACATAGATTGTTAGCTATCGAAACTATTTACGAGCGGAGCATGCGATATATCGATATCTCGCGCTCGCTCACACACCGCACGCGGGCCGTGGGGCGCGGGCGTGCGTTCCGACCGCGACTGCCCGGGCGCCCGGCAGCGTGGCCGAACGAACGAAACCATTCGCTGACGCGACCGTGTTTACGAATACCCCTTACGAATCCTACCCGATACTGGAATACCTCTACCTAGTGTAGTGCTGATTTCCATTTGGATTTTGGAAAGTTATTTTTGGAAGGTGAGTTTCGTTTTCTAATACCTTTCATATGTTAATGACATTTATAGGGTGAAACGTTTGTTTGCTATGAAAATGTACAATATTTTAATAATAATGTTGAAGTATTTTAAAATAACGGAAGGCTTTAGTACAATTGTATGAATGTATTAAATAATACTGGTAGGCTTTTATTGTTATGACGTTTTTTATACGTATTGTAAAAGAATAAGTTTTAATGCAATGGGACGTAGAGTAAGCGGAAGTCTGAATTATTTTCATCGTCGTTTACAAATGTAACAATTGAAATAAGTTTCAGTGAGGCTGGCTGTCAAAGCGTTTGCATTTAAAGAGAAGGACTATGTAATGCGTTGTTTTGTAAACGATTTTACAATAGTCTTACTCCTGAATTTTATTTATGTACAATTTTATTTTTGTTCCATAAGGTAATTAATAGTTATATGTTTTAATATTACAACTCGTTTGGTCCAAACGTCTCGTCCAAGAATATAAATTGATAAATTGACAATGATTAAAATGGGCAATAAAAATCAAATAGACGCAATTTGTGAAAAATGTTATTCAACACAGCTTTAACTAGTTTTTTAAAGTAGTTTTTGTTTACAATATTTTATCACTATCAAATGAAATAGTATTAAAAATATTCACGTATATTTTAAATTTATAAGCTAAAGATTAACTGACTCAATCTTGGACTGTCCCTTTGGTTTAGTGATTGCAAGTGCGATTGCTGATCAATAAATAGGTCCTGTTTTCGATACCCCGGTCTGGTAAAAAAGTACTTTTGGGTTTTTATAACATGAAAATTTAAGCCGTAGCTCAGACTGGCTCAGAGTTTGCATTTGTATTTCGTTTATGGTAATAGGATTTTTTCTTATTTCATGGGAGGATTTAAAACATATTTTATAAAACGTGAAACTATACTACACCACCCATATATTTCCCTTCGGGGAAATACAGGCGTCGTTTTATTCTGTAAATTTGAGAGACCTATCCTCATCTAAATAATAAAATATTAACTCAATACTTTAACGATTAGTAACCAACCCATTAAAATTAAAGGCAGTGATTTCTAAATCCTTACCATCTTTTTACCACCGGTTACAGTTCTTTTATTAATGTTAAATTACATTAAATGTTAATACGTTACAAATCTATGTCGCTTAAAGTTAACCGATTGAGTGCATAAACACGTTGCATCTTTATATGCAACGCATTACGCACGGCGACAGGCATTTCGCGCGTAAGCCGTGAGTAATGACGGCGTCACGAGGCTCAGATTTAGATGCGCGGGCGCATCGCGAACTGTAATACATCAAACAGATAGATGGTCTTCAAGACCAGTCAATAACGATTCACGTTAGTTAACTGAAGGGCGCCAAGTGGCTGTTAGATATATACAATCACTCAGATGATATGCGCACGATATAGGCTATTATTAATCAACTACGTTTAGATCCGCAGTAGCGGTATTAATGTTTTAACCAGATGAGTGAATGTCAAGAACAGTGAACAAGGCTGCTTTGGTTACTACATTAAAATTTGTTTTAAATTGCTGATAAACAGTTCGTCTTTGAATATTCTATTCCCAAGAATCAATATTCTAGAGCATTCTGTGATCAACCATATACATACATATATATACATTTCAAACACAAATAAAGTAACACATTTTGAGGTATACAACCACAGATAACATAGAAAAATCATTGAAACTATGAGACCATTGATTTATTGCGCTTGATAGACCTATATAACCACCGCATATAGGACTGGAGTCTTCTCTCATGTCAATTCCAGGTGTGTTGCTTCAAAGGATACAATAGGATAAACCATTATGTCTTTATGTTTGTGATAAATTTAATATCCATAACTGGATCAGGT
Source organism: Mysoria sejanus stolli (assembly GCA_018245835.1). NCBI lineage: Eukaryota > Metazoa > Arthropoda > Insecta > Lepidoptera > Hesperiidae > Mysarbia > Mysarbia sejanus. The sequence continues at coordinate 10,866 of DWEJ01000384.1, read as the reverse complement.
AGTACTGGATTTTTGTAAATTGAATTTCTAGTTACAATTTTTGGTAGTGCCTCGGAGTCTGGTTTTGTGACCAGTGCATGACCTGTTATTGCACAGTGGCACGTAAACATAACTAGTGAAACGTACTACATTCCTCTGCCCAACTCTTCGTGGATTACAGGCGTGATGTACGATATTACTTTTAGTCAAAATCAAAGTCAAAAATCATTTATTTATATAGGATTAGCAATCACATATAAACGTCATTATAGATAGTTTACGTTAGTTCGGACCGCGCCCAAAACTGAGAAGAACTAACAAGAAACTCAGTGGAGTTGTCCTTTTTTTGTGTGATTGCTTTACAATAAACATTAATAAAATTTTTAAGCCCTTAAACTACAGCAATACAATACAATACAGCAACTCATTTCCAAACGCCTATGTCTAGCATGTAATCTGCAAACGTGTAATAGGCTTTTTGACAGAATCGCAAATTTAAATCCAATGTCTTAGGACTATTGTTATGGCTGTTTTGCGGCATAAATATTGTCAATTCTTCAAAAGTTAAATCTTCCACCGTAGTATCATTACTTCGAACATGTTGACGTCAAAACTCCTTTAAATTGAATGATATTTATTTGTTCTTCACAAATATGATAAAACACTGAAAAACACATTTAAACATGTTTGTTAACACGAGTATTATCATAGTCTTTAATTTCTTATATAAGAAGCTTTTAAGCTCAGCGAGTCCGTTGATTACATCAAAAGAAAGATATCGTTAGTAATACTTTGTAAGTCATGTAAATTCAGGCCTAAGACAATATTAGTTTGAAAATACCTTACACGGGTAGGTATTATGTATTATGTTATAATGTCTGCTGACTGTTGACTGCCTCGTTGGTCGTGTTAGTTGCAAGTACGACTGTCGATCGGGAGGTCCCGGGTTCGATTCCCGGGTCGAACACTACAAAAATAATTTTTCTAATTTAGAAATTGTCTAGAAAATTGTCTAGAAAATTTAAATTAAAATTCTAGTAGTGGTTCGGAGTCTGGATATGTGCCCGATGTATGGCAATAGGTTCACCACCTATTCCATAGTGGGACGTAAACGTAACTGGTGAAACGTGGGAGTGTTCTGCATTCCTCTATCGACCTCTTCGGGGATTACAGGCGTGAAGTTACGTAAAGCATACCCAGCGATAGCCTGGTGGTTTGAAATTCGACCTCTCATTTCGGGTGACCGGGTTCAAATCCTTGGCGCGCATCTCTTAAAACTGTGCGTTTTTAAGTTTAAATATCAATTACCATAACAGTGAAGGAAAACATTGTGAGGAAACCTGCACACCTTAAGTCCTCAAAAAAAATGTTCTCTAAGGTGTGCGAAATCTGCCAACCCACACTTGGCCAGCGTGGCACATTTATGGCCTTAACCCTCTCATTCCAGAGGAGACCCATGTTTCAGCAGTCGAACAGTAGAAGGGTCGATATCGTATCTTCGTATATCGTAAAATCATTTCGTCAGATTAACCGCTTCTTATCGTTTGTTGTATGGCAGGCTCACTCACTATTCCGTGGGACGGAAAACTTAACCGGTGATATGTAGGAATACTACACTTTGCTTACCCCTTCAAGGAAATACAGGCCTCATTTAGTTAGTTAAAATTTGTTTGTTCCATCGTATACACGATTTATAAAAAATTCACTATCGTGACCATTTGTAGTAGTTTGAATTGATTTATGAATCAATCCTTTTGTTGGTTATTATTCGGCACTTTCGGGTCACGCGACCGGCGACGTGGAAATCGTATTAAAACACTCGCCCCGCGCTTACGTCGTAGGCTCCGTCAAGCCAAACGTCCTCGTTTTTAAATTACAATTCACCGAATTTGACTCACGTGTACATTCGATTTGCGCCAAGCACCTGATACGTGCGATGCCTCCATGAGAAACATGTACTGATAAAGTATTGGTCAACGCCGAAATAGATTCATCTTTCGAATGACGCGTGTTACAAACGGTCTTCTCCGATCCATCACATCGCCCATCATATATCTGGCGTTGAATCATGATGCCGCATTAAATATAAACCATCTCGGAATTGGATATTGGTTTTATGTGAATCACGATTGGAAGCGCTGACTGCGTGATCTAGTCTCAGTACACGTGGGCTGAATTCTGTGAACTGTACTCCAGAGTGAATGCATAGCATAAGGCCCTCTTCTTTCTGTCCGGTATTTTTTATTATTTTTTCTGCGTTAAGGTTTTGTTGTACCGTTTATAAATCCTTATCCAAGAGGTGAACGAGGTGGAAAGTGGTGGATGATGGTTATGAACTACTGCGCAGTGATTATAGCCAGAATCCAGGAGCTTGTATGCTTTCTTATTAAACGGCTCAATCCCAACAGTGCGGCTTACTTGAACCTTAGAATCTTGGACCAGGTACTGACATATCTTTTAACGTACCTGAAGTAATTTATTACTCATCACATGAGATCCCGGATGTCATTTAAATATCTAATCTTTGCTCGGTTTTGGATCCTTTAATATTAGTGCTGTACGAATCGGTGCGATACATCTACCAGAGAGTACAAATACTTACGTATCTTGGAGCACTACACACGGCCATCTAATTCGGATCAATTGTCCGGTGTGTATCTAACGGTGCTCATGAGTCATAAAGTAAGGATTTTGGATTTTGTACTTAGTTTCTTGCTGACTCCTAAATTACTTGACATGCGAATTATTACAAAATCTATATATGGTGATAGTTATGTGTTGGTAGCACTTGTCCATGGTGCTAGCAAGCGGTCTAGGTCAAAGACGTCTGCACCAATAAATCATAATAGCCGTAAATTGGATAACGACTCTCGGGCGCTTCCTATAGCCTCGGGCGTCTTAGGGTCGGTGACGAGAAGCAGATAAGGTGCGCGAGGGGACGCGATCCGCGCACCAGATCGCACTGGTTCGGGCGTGGATTCTTAAGGGCAGTATACTTGTATATAATTGTATGATTCTAAATATATGGCCTGACCTATGTTAATTACAAGAAATGAGAATCGAGGGGAATGAGTCTGTTACATTAACTGGCTCTGTTGCTCTAAGACATTATCACATTGTTTTGCTGATGAGAATTGTAGATGAGTTTGCATATTAATCTTTATAATCGTTTTTGTATCTTTTCTTTTACTGGTTTCAAGAATGCTTAGAATCAATGACACATCTGCTTAACAAAATGCAATAATTGTTTGGGAGGAAACTGAGCAGGTGTAAAATAATGTAGATATGTTTTATACCGCTGTCGCACGTGTTTCTGTATGTTATAGAGATAACGTAACTTCACGCTTGTAATCCCCGAAGAGGTAGGCAGAGGAATGCAGAACACTCCCACGTTCCACTAGTTACGATTACGTCCCATTATGGAATAGGTTGTGAGCCTATAGCCATACACTGGGCGCATATCCAGACTCCGAACCACTACTAGAAGATCTAAATTAGAAAAATTTAGCAGTGTCCGACCCGGGAATCGAACTTGGGACCTCCCGATTGGCAGTCGCAGCTGCAACCAACACGACCAACGAGGCAGTTGTTAATTGAGATAGATTCAATTCGATTCGATATCGACCCTTTTTTCATTCCACTGTTGGAACATGGGTCTCCTCTCAGAATGAGAAGGCCATAGTCTGCCACGCTGGCCAAGTGCGGGTTGGCAGACTTCACACACCTTGAAGAACTTTTTTTGAGAACTCAAGGAACTCAAAGAAAACATCGAGAGGAAACCTGCACAGGTTTCCTCTCGATGTTTTCCTTCACCGTAATAGCAAGTGATATTTAAACTTTAAACGCACATTTTTAAGAGGTGCGCGCCAGGGATTTAAACCCGGTCTCCCGGGGTGAGAGGTCGAATTTCAAACCACTAGGCTATCACTGCATTTACTGCCATCAGGTTTCAAAAAATTGCTTATCATTTTCAGGTCAAAAATAAATCACAGAGCTTTTGGATACCAAATTAATATAAAAATATTATGAAATTATTTTAGAAATACCGCAAAAATACATGATAACGTCGAGAAGTGTACAACGATCTGTAGTATTTACTCGTGTGTGACGTCACTAACGTAAAAACCAATCACAGGACGTTCCTTTTGTCGATTACGTTTCAAAAAATATTGTATTTCCTGTTTGATTTTTTAAAAAGAAATGAACTTATTTTTAGATTACAATTCGTAGCATATTTTTATTATTGTCTTATAACGTATTCTACTACGAATTTAGAAGTAGGAGCAGAAGACTAAGGTATTGAATATTCTATAACTAATGAAACAAACAGTAATTATATATAAGATAATGTGCACATTATCATTAATGTGCACATTATCGGGTAACGTATACACACATCAAGTATTAATATCAGTTTAATTATATATGAGGGGATCATAGCGAGCGCACGAGCAAAACACTTACATTCATACCACTTAAGGCAATATGAAAATAACAGCCCAGATCAGCCCGATGCCTTAGTATAAGTGGGTGGGTCTAATTTTAGAGATGCTAAAAATATCCTTCAATGCAAACTCAGCCTTGGCGAATTGAGCAGAACGATTGGTATTTACAGTGCCTTTCTTACTTCCAATTCATCCAACGGGAAATGCGTTAGACAGTGGAAGTCGACCATTATTCATTTTAGGTCTTAATTACGTTTTCCCTTTGAGTCGGTATTGCTGTGTCGCATATGAATCGAGGCCGGTGTTTTTACGTTTACTAACGTTTGTGTGGTGTAAATGTTATTAGTTTTCACGTGTGGACAATGTTTGTAGGTTTTTCAGTTATTTAGAAATTAGTTTCCTAATTTTTATCCAGGATTTTTGATATTTACATGTACGCCTTCTGTTAATGCAATTCTGCATCCTCAGCCCAATTCTACTTGGGAGTTTTTCTGATCTCTTTTCAACTAGTGCTTATCAATATTAATAAAAATTTTGTTTATATTTCATTCTAGTTTTCTGATTTTGCAAGAATATACTAATAAATTTTGTAACCATTGATTTTTCGCAAATGTACAAGATTCTTGTCTCTTGGTAAATTTATATTTGCACCGTTAAGGAACGTGCTTCAGAATTACGACAATTTACGTACGGTGTGATGGCTTAACGGAGTGCAGTGGGCAGTGACATTAAAAATATGAATCTTAGTTATTGATACATGAGAGACATATGAAGCGTGCCATTCAAGCACTTAGCGGTAAACGTGATGGTATAACGATAAGGATCTTTAAGCGACATCCTTTTGAATCGCATTAAAACCGGTCGTGCTTTATAATTGACTCGTGTTGGGACATCGGCTCTACATATCTGTGTGTACATGTGTACATATGTGGTACATATTGCTGGAAGGAGACTTCTTCTATATTAATGATCTTCCATTATAGTGAACTCCATTTTGATTTTCTTCTGTACTTTTAAGGCTGAAGCCACTTTGCCATAATTTAATATGAACTAGGAAAAAAGTTTGAACAGTAATACTAAGGAAATACATAGAGTGTTTTGTTAAAAATATGTGTCTATGTTACTGATTTATTATTATACCATCATACCTGGTCCTTTACGGGGAAGGCATAGAGCGCAGAGTACCTGACCTGATGTGCTTCTGGTATATTCACCATTCTTTATACTTGTCTGCCGATTTTGGAGACATTTAGAGAGATCTCTCCAAAAGGAAGTTCTTTTTGCATGCAGTCCAGGTTTCCAGGGCGGGAGAAGGTTTCATGAGAGCACTAAAAATGAAATATGTCTCTAAAAATTTATGAAACTATGGCTCGAAAACAACATAGTCTAATTACCCTCAGCGAAGTTAATTTACTGTCCGTTTCGGCTAAAGTAAGGAGAATCATGGTCTTGTTGTTTTCTAGTTATTTTTACTTCTTACGTATTTTTTATGGTTCTGTCCAACAAAGTCTGCAGAATTTGGTTAAGTGTCAAGAAATACTACTGATACAATTATAATCCCAATTGTATACGTTGTTGGTATCTTTATGCATACGACTTTGATGAAATTAATGAAGCAAAAGAAATATATTAGGATCACATTCTATGGAAAAACTGATTTTGTCTATCTTTATGAGAAATCGGTACAACCACATGGATGAAGATATGTTTTTTCCCAGCGGCACTTAAAGCAGATCTCGCACACATGAGAATAGTACACATACGAGTATAGAATCGTTAACAATACCAACGAACAGCGTTATGGAATATTGCACTGTTAAACTGTCATAATACTCAAATATCAGCTGCTTAAGCGTACCATATGCCGTTACAATAACATTGCCGAGTTCCACGTGGATTGGGCAATTCGCTGAATTTCCACACAATTGGCGAGAGCGCCTAATCCCGCTACGGAGGTGTGGGCGGACAATTATATTCACGCTACCGTATAACAATATTATGTGGTCACAAGGTAAGGACTCGTAAGAGTTCCCAAGTACCATAACAAAATGCAGTTGAGATGGTATTACGTTTAGGCTATTGGGTAGGATTTGGTAATGTCTTTAAGAACTGTATCTTGTCATTAAGCAGTCCGTTCTTTACTGTTAGCTATATGTTTTACATTTATAAAACACTATTTTCAAAATGGTTGAATTAACGAAGAAGAAAAATAAGAAGGTATTGTTGTACTTTGAGTGAGGTAGTTTAAACACAGCTAAAAACCCCAAACTGCTGAAGGGCTAAGAGTAGTTAGAGATAAGATAAAATGGCGTTGGTAAGTTTTGTACTTGTTGGTGCTGACTTATTCGTACACCAATAAAAAACGATAGGTAGAGTCATAATAATCTTTGAATTGTAAGTATAAAAAAGAGGGCCTTGTAGCACATAGAATTACTTTTAGTAATGATAAGAAATTAGAGCTTTTAAAATTTTGTGGGCAACCCAATATCCTGGAATAAAAAGTCCGGTAAAACCGGATTTTGCACAACCCTGTACGTGACTCAATGTGTAAGGTATACTTGAGGTATTAGTGTGCGTGCAGGCATTCTCCGCGTGCTTAAGCACTATTGTCGATAAGTTTCCACGATATCACTTCGCTACTAATATTATATCAAGGCTACGTTTAACGTTATGATTATTGACGCAAAAATCTCTGCGCTTAAAATTGTATCGATTAAAATTGCATTGGAGCTTAAATGTTATATTTTAGAAGATCTTCCAGTAACGCATAATCCTGTTCATGAATAAAGCTACTTTCATATTAAATTCGACAATATCTCTACAACGGGTTAGCCGTGATAACGTAAATTTAGAGAAAACAGTGTTATAATATTAATTTGAATATTCAAAACACTCTAAAATTTTGGAGTGAAACTTTTGGAGTGTTCCAATTTATTTTTATATGAAGACTCAACTTAATCAGTATAGCGTTTATCCCGCGAACTCAACAGACGCACAGGCAGACGAAATAGTTTAATCTTTGTCTATGTATTAAAATAGCTAGTATTTGGTGACAATAAATGACGTACAGTATTGTTTTCCTCTATTGTTCGTATGAACAGCTATTGAAATGTGTTATGTTTGAATATCAGTTTTCTTACTGATCTTAAAAATAAAATTATTATTGATACATTATCATGCTAGGTTATTTAGGGGGTAGATATATCTTTATATCTGACGTGCTTCAGCTGTATTCTTACAGCTGACTTCTTATTTCTTATCTTATTGGATTTTTCTAACTTAAACTTTTTAGTTATGGTGGCTCGGAGTCTGGATAATCGTCTGATATATGCAACAGACTCACCACCCATACCATAGTGGGACGTAAAAGTAACTGGTGAAATGTGTGAGTGTACTATATTCCTCTGCCTGCCTCTTCGCGTGTTATAGGCGTGATGTTACGATTTATAAAAAACGTGTTAATCCGTGTGAGTTGCTACATAAGCGGTCACGCTCAACGACTATGCCTTTAATATCACTCGCGAAGCCATTTTGAAAAAAATATATCCGTTAACACAATATCAAATATCGTAATGCGATCGTACGTTATGCGATCAGTCATTTTTTAATATCCATTAAAAATAATAATTGAAGTATCAAAAATGTAACTGGGCCAGATTATGTGATGTAAAAAGTAAAAAACACCGTTACACGAGGTCTTCGGGTGAAAGCTGGACGCTTTCAAACCTTTGGCGCCAACCGCATGTACTTAAGCTGACAGTTTTTTTCTTTTAACGGTAACTTATTTTAGTTGTCTCTACTAATTGTTTACAGCCAGCGACAAATTTCGATATTGTTTGTTTTCCAATCTAGAACAGAGTGGTTTATAAGATTATTTGGTAGTGTTAAATTGTTGAGACATTCTTGTTTAACAATTGGTGCTTTCTGCCTAGCCTATAATGAACCTGGCGATGATGCAATAATACTAGTATTTTTGTAAATATTATTGAGCAACGCTTCGTTCAGTTAAACGAGTTAAGATTGCCTTGTATGGAGCGCATCGTAACGACCGTAAAATGCTTCAAGCGGCTGTAGCACAGTTTTGTTATATGAGCAGCTTACATACGCTTAGTGTTGTACGTGTAATTTTATAGCCTCGTACTGCCCCGTTGGTTGAGTGGACCTGAGTTCAAATCCCAGGTCGAGTGTTATTCGATTTTTATAACTTAGATTTTCTCGCAGAAATGTCTAGCATGACTCGGAGTCCAGTCAATCTATTCATTAATGGCATGTTAACGTAACTGGTGTAAGGTGTGTAATATATTTCTTTGTCTATTTCTTCGGAGATTACAGGAGTAATGTTACGTTGAGTAATTGAACATGAATGTACGAAACCAGGCAATGCTTTCAGTGATTTGTGTACAGTTCCATGTGCAAGTGACTTTACTCAATTATTAGTAATTATTTCTATTGAACTTTTACTTGACGCCTGTAATACGTTTTACATTCCTCTGTCTGCTCCTTCGAGGATTATAGTTGTGATGTTATGTTGATGATGATTATTTATTATTTGTACTTTGTGTCCGCGTGCGTACATCCATTTACGAGTTAAACTAAACCAATGTTAAAATGTTAATTTAATTACTCTTACAAAATATTCACTTAGTTCTATTGTGTTGGACAATAATAAGATAATGTTCAGCAATGCGCACGAAGCCGCGGGCACAGCTAGTATCTTATTAATATACGGAGACAATACCATTGATAGGATTGTTTGCTAGTTCTATGTTAAGTATGTGGTTTCTAGTGCCAAAAAAAAATATCTCATCTTTATTGTATAGTTCAATACGACCTGGGCGCCACAACTTGAGACCTGCTTGATGACGTCATCGCGGCGTGGTTGTATCGTACGTAAAACAACTAGTCAGACCATTAGTAAAAATGGCAATATTACGCTTTTATTCCCAAAGTGGTAAGCAGCGGTGCGTACGACACACCCCTTAATAGAGTAACTTTATTAATTTAGCGTGCTATATCTTAGGCTGTATTTCGCCTTCCATCTGATGGGATGACAGTCAGCCGCAAGCCTATGGCTAAATTAAAAAATATAATAAGAAAGGTATTTAATCAGAGAACTAAGTGTGTGCTGCGCTCAGGCCTCGAGTGATCGCGCTCGGCTTGTATATCTGCTAAATGAATTTGCATAGGCGTGATCATACGTTTCTTGGAAACATTTTTATACAGTATTTTATTGTTACTAATAATAATTTACATACGATCTTAACTTCCTCGTTAGTACGCCGTCGACTTCGCTTTTAAGCCAATTAACCCCCTTTTCGGCTAATCTGCGAGAGAGAATGGTAGTAGTTACAGCCATATGAGAAATAATTAAATTTTGTGTTTGAAATTTGCTATCCCGATTCAGTTTCAACAAAATGGGTTCGGCTGTTTCATAGACAATTGGAGTTATTATTGAAATTAATATATTGATGTAGAAACAGTTCACGTTCGTGTAAAGCTGTGTCATTTTGTAGTCATTATTTTTATTGGTAATTTATACATATATGCGTACATATTCATATGGAGGATGTTTCTATAAAATGAAATGCAAAGTACTTGCTACTGTTTTATGGAGGACAATTTTATATTTATGTTTTTTTCATCTCCTTTAAATGTTTAAAATACCACGAATAACTGGCCTGTTGGTTCAGTGGTTAGAGTTCTCGTATGCTGAGCGATCCAAGGTTCGATTCCCATCACACACAAATGTTTGTCATGGGCACAAGTTTTGTTCTGTGGCTTGGGTGTGAATATATGTATAAAAGTATATTTTTGCATTTTAGATGTACATATATACTGTTTATCAACCATCTGGTTATCTTAGCACAGGTTCAGCCCAGTGTAGTGTCAGATGGCCGTCTGTGATTTCCCAAGATATTTGTTATTATTATTTATTATTACCGATCTTCGTGACTTGGTCTGCGTTGTTTATGGATTAAACAATGTATTTATGCGTTGAAAATATAAATAATTTTCATTGTCAAAATATGCGGTGCTAATCTTAAAAAATCTGTCCGTGGCGAGGCGCAGTTAGAGTTCATTTAACGATCGTAAGAGGTGTCGTAAGACGGCGAGATATTGCTCGGTATATCCGCGCACAAGTAAATGCATTGGCCGCCTATGGCACCAGCGAGAGGCTATGCTTGCGATCCCCAAGCCGTGGACCTAGCGTGGAGATTACGGGCCTAACCCCTCAGAGGTGACTTATGTCCAGAAGTGGACTATAATAGGATGACAATGATGAAAAAATGATCGAAATCTATCCGGTAGTTTTTGCGAGACGCGCGCACACTTGCAAACGTCCATCGTTTTATTTATATAGATAGTAACGTAACTTCACGCCTGTAATCCCCGAAGAGGTAGGCAGAGGAATGCACAACATTCCCACGTTTCACCGGTTACG
>DWEJ01000383.1:0-17296 GCA_018245835.1 Mysoria sejanus stolli | reverse complement strand
AGTGTTCGACCCGGGAATCGAACCCAGGACCTCTCGATCTGCAGTCGCACTTGCAACCACACGACCAACGAGGCAGTTAAAATATAATATAATTATTACATACATAAAATATGTATCTAATAATCAAATTATATGTATCATCATGTCTGTATCTTCGAAGAAATAAAAAGCGGTGTGTAGTACACTACCTCGTTTCACCAGCTACCTCTACGTCCCATCATGAAAATAGCTGGTGAGCATATTATTGCCAAACAAACACATCACGAATCCAAACTCCGAGTCATTACTAGAAATTTTATCTAGAAACACTTAGTAAATTATAAGCACTTTTTACATCAGTGGGTCTATTAGAAGATATTTTTTGGCCATTTTCTTTTTTTGTGTGTAGGTACATTAATATAAAAAATAATTAAAAAATCCTATAGTACCCGAATCCGGAACTGAACCTATAATTTCCCACGAAGCACATTCGCGGTGGTAACCACTCACCAAACGAGGAAGTCATAATAAAATTAATATAATACAATTTTTCAAAAGCAGTTCCAATGTTCGTCCGACATCTGCAGCGCTCCCGACCCACGCGTTGTCTCTTTATCCGAGAAAGGCACAAAATTGCGTCGGCGCATGCATTTACTTTAAAATCCAATATAATAAATAGTACTTGGCACCATAGCTAAATAAAGTGAAATAAATGACTCAGCTGTTCGTTCATTTTCATACATATATCCAATATATTGTAATACGTAGTATACAAATAGTTTTATTTTTACCCCTAACCATGCAGACACTTGTTCAAATAAAATATAAGCTTCTACTGTCTACGATTGAATCTTTTTAATTGTTGACTTTGATATTACCTTAATAATATGGTTCTAATTACAACGAAGTTTATACAGGCTTTTGCTCCGTTTTTCAGTGTATAATTACAAAATAGTGAATAATCTGACTTCGAACAACAAAATTACCATTGTAATGTATCGTCATGTCATACATACAACAACAATTGACACAATTTTTGAATTCATATTTACAGCAATAATAACAGTTAACTGGTGAAACGTAGGAGTGTACCTACTACACTCTCCTACCTACCTCTACGGGGATTACAGGCGTGATGTTATGTTTAATAATAGATATCAGTAACACGATCGATCACTTCGAATGAGCTCCTCTGTTTAACATACGAGTACGCATTGTTGATTTATGACGCATTTCCAATTTAAATGTCACGTCACAGTAGTAAATTATAATTATTTTTGTGTTTGCCATTGTCACATTTCGTTTTAAATTAAATAACTAAGTACATTAATGATAATAATATATCAACGACATGAGCCGTTTTATTGTTTGTTGGACACCAGTATCCTATCACATTGAGTAGGATCTAAAACAATGCCTGCTATTTAAGGTATGCAGGTTTCCTCGCAGTGGTTTCCAACATCGTTACTGCAAGTCTTACATCGTAATTTTTTTAAACTGTGCGCAACTGCAGTTTAATCCAAAACCCAATCAGACAGAAGCCAAATCCTAATACTCTACCACCATCTAGCTGTCACTAGTTAGATAATAATAAAACGAAATTAAGTTAAATTAAACGGTATTCCCTTAAGTTATTAGATATATTTTTTTCAATACAGTTATGTATATTTAAACATCAAAAGATATATTTATTGTAAATATTGAACTGATTACTTTCGATAATCAGAAACGAGATGAACAGTATTTAAGATCTCTATTATATCCGTCCTAAATGACATGCCAGTAGGCCTTACTTACGTACGTATAGTTTACTTAACTTATAATATTTTAGACATGTTTTAGTAATACATTTGACATTAAACTTTTAGATTTCCTAATATACTGGGTGTGTACTGTATTTACTTACTTTTATACTCGTAAACCCTCTCATTCTGAGAGGAGACCCATGTTCCAACAGTGGAACGATAGAAAGTTCGATATTATTATTATACTCGTAAATTGTGTATATCATCGTTAGCCCAAAGGAACGCACATTCGAAAAGGTTCAAAATGGCTACAGATGTGACGATACAGAAACAGTGTGTCATTTGCAGAGGGTGAAACTTTACTATAAAACAGAGTTGGAAGGTTGTGGGTTTCGCAATAAAGTGTGAGTCATGACTGTGACTTAGCACGCGGTAACGCCTAGTTGTTCAAAGCCAACGTCTACGTCCCCCAACGTTATTTGAGGTTGTTACGCCAGTACACAAAGTAAATAAACCTTTTGCATTGAACCTACTTTACCAACTTGTCATATACGAGTACCTACTGCTTTAATATTATTGATTGCGGGCGCAAATTTTAAAAGGAACTGATAGATCAATACTCATGTCAGCAAAATTTTTCACACCAAACAGACGTTTACTTCAATCGTAGGTGTTATTATATCAGTACGCTAGTTACCTTACGGAGTATACAGAGAGAGCCGAGTGTTGAAAATTTTCTACCCTTAAACATGTATTGTCGCTTTAAAGGTGCATATACATATGTAAATATAAAAATTTACTGAATTCTCGCAAAAAGCCTGATTAAATATACTATGCACGGAATAAAATTTCTCAGTCTCTTTCTATTCTAAGTACCGCACATAATCGTATTATAACTACACCTGTAACTAACTATAGTGAGGCTTACTCATTTCGCTTTGAAAGTTTGAACTAAAATATTCAAGCCCTTAACTAACAAAATTTACACATGAGAGAAACTTGGAAACTGGATCCTAATGAACTTGCATATGAATTGTGTGGTCGTTCATATTATGAAAATTATTAGGGTACGGCTGGAGCAGGTCGTGTTTTACGCTCACGTTATCATTACCCAAGTTACGGGCTCTGCACTGGCGCTCTGAATTTAATACGCCTCGATCCTCAATTTCATTGTGCCTTTTTATTGTTTAATATTGTTACACTGAGTAGACGCTTAATAACTGTCTAATTGTTACTAGAACACGAAACATCACACACATAATTCTCCAAGATTTGTCTAGCGAAATGGGGAGTTTCCTAAACCCCCCATGTTTCGCCAGTTAAAATTTCCACTTCAAATTCCCCGTATGGAATATGGAGTGCGCAGTAGAACGGCAGGAATAGAAAAACTTACAACATTACTGGTATGTAAGTATCAGCATACAAAGTGAGAAAATGACCAGTATATTTAGAGGCTTCATAAAAACTTCAAGGAATATATTTCTTTCGTTGGGTTAATCGAGAAATAAACTGTTTAACAGCTATAATCCTTAAATCACAGCGTAGATATTTGAAATAGCATCGCATTTTCACCCTTTGCTTTCAGCGGAATTCTTATTATGAACTTTTTTAATCGTCCTTTGTCCCAGTGAAAACAAAAAGTAAATCCGTTGTGATGCCGGTCGAGACGGCGCGGCGTGTCCCGTGCTCGTAATTAAACTGACACCGTCCCGAGGGACGAGTTTTGAATGTTATTAGAATCTCTTTCGCGCCGTCGCCTCTGATTGGAAATCCTTTATTATACAAGTTGGTTTATGTTTGAGTGACAAAAACAAATTTAAATCCACTATGAATCTTGTAGATGAATACATCTGTTCGGAGTGCAATCATTTCCGATACGTTAGTGTATGCGATGTTTCGTTGCCTTTGTAGGTATATAGCAATATACATTACGATATGAGATTCTTCATAATGGAAGGCAAAGCGCACGGTGCTAGTGTACACAGTCGAACGAGCGCGCCGCGCCTGTCGACATTCCAACAACAGGCGCCCGATGGAACTCGAATTCTCAACAAACAAACTTATGTCGTTTAAACAGCTACACACCGAGGTGTGTGCTTTGAATTCAAATCAGGGCAATCATGAAAATCGAAATTGGCGTCCACGTTCGTGTCCGTCCATTTTTAGTAGTTGATTGTATTCGTAATTCGCTCTCAATTCACTAGTTATCCCTTTGTTTCCTAATTTCAACCACAAATGATATACCTACTGTTTGCTTTATATAACATGAATTGCGTATATTTGTAATGTAGGTATATAAGGCCAATACGATGTTATTTTCTATGAATGTTTCGTAATTCAGTTGTCACGTATGTCAATTGATCACAACTAAATTTTAATGTTGAACATATACCACTCGTTGGGGGACCGCGTAGCAAACAAACTTAATTGGTCGAGCTCTAATTCTTTCGATGACGAAAATGTTAATTATCACTAAATTTCCTTTTACAAATTAGATGGAATTAATAAATTTAGAATCGTTTTGACGGTTGGTGTACGTTTTGGCCGTAAGCCAACTCGCCAAACACTTTCTCTTCGGGCTGGAAGCTCTCTTTCACTCTTATCCTGTGTTGTGTGAACACATTGCCTCGGTTTCCGAGAAATAGTCGATTTCCAGCTACGTATACAAAACGAGCATCGGAAACATTTTATGAGTGATAAATCGCTATACAATTGATAGTTCAGGGAATATTCGAATCAATATAATGAACCTTACATATTTTGTTGATATGAAACATTGTGAGACAACTTTCTAACATTCTTGTACGGAATATTAATGATACTGGAATCTACCAATACATTGATTAGTATTCGTACCCCGTAAAGCCCATTAAAAATTCAAAAATTATTATTTTTTCATGACTTTTATGATTACAGTTACGATTTACATTCATCTTATTTACAAAGATAATTTATTCTTTGAATAATAGTAGCCATATTTAAGTTCCTTGGAGGGTAATAGCTATTTATTTCGATTCACGGCTTTATAAACAAAAACTGTAGAAAATCGTAAGGCGGCGCTAAGGGTCTATTGAACATTAATGAAATTTCTATTATATAGGCTAGGTATTGATATAGTACAGTGCACGGGAACGGAAATTTAATCAACTGGGTAAAATCTTCTGGACAGTGGAGCGGACGAATTTGGTAGCAGTATTTGCGTTGTTGCATTCAAAATTGAAGTGTTTGATTCTTTAGGAATACATGAGGCGTTCCAAATTTAACTTTGTACTTGTATTCTGTTTACTTTTAAATATAACTTAAGTACACAATATAACATCACGCATGTAGTTCTCCGAAGGGGTAGGCACACTCAAAATTTTGCTATTATTTAATACGTTCCACAATGGAATAGGTGGTGAGCGTTTTGCCAAACTTAAGCTCTGTTTAAACTCATACCAACTGTATACGGGCAGAAGTGACCACTAAATACCGGTACGTTTAATGTACAGTTTATTTTGCCGTTTGCCGCCAATAAATACGGCATAATAAAATTATTGTAGGCACGAATATTTAAATTTAACGTATGCTGTTGAATGATGTACAATCTCAATTTGTGAAACGTTGTACATTTACATGAACGTTTCGGCTCGCCAGCTGCCATTATGAATGAAACAGTATCGGCCGCGCGTCTGCGCTTATTTAAATGGCATATTATAATAAATTATATCATCAATAGAATAATAGCAATAAGGACGCTATTGTTTATATGCGTTAGGTCGTAACTAAACGTACATAACTATTTTATTGGTAATTCGAGGTTGAGAAGGTACCTTCTACATTATGCAATGAAGCCAACAAAATGACTCCTATTTATGTACGAAATTAATGTTATTTGTATGTAAAATGACTTCATCATCATCCTGAATTCCATAATTCATTTGTCGTCAATTGATTATTATTATTATTATTATTATATAAAGATTGTCGTCAATTTATTATTATAACCACGAAATGAATATTCAATAACGTAACATCACGTATGTAATCCCCGAAGAGGAAGGCAGAGGAGTTTAATACACTCCCACATTTCACCAGTAATGTTTACGTCCCTTACGTTTACGTTTGTGGGCATAACGCATCATTGGAAACCTATAATGTATTAGGACATCTCCACACACGGCCATCTGATCCCAAACTAAGCGTCAAGAGAGCTTGTGGTATGGTAACCAGACGGCTGATAAACTACATATGTACATATAAATATACTTAAATAGATATTTTTTTACACCCAGACACAGAACAAATACTTGTGCTCATTACACAAATATTTATTCTGGGTGGAAATCGAACCCACGACCCTCGGCGCAACAGTCAGGTTCACTAACCATTGCACCAACGGGCCAGTAAAATGTCCTACGGTGGACTGGAATAGGCTGATAATAATGTTTATGTCTCACTATATAATAGATGGTGAGACTATGGCCATGTACTGAGCACATATACAGACTCCGAGCCATCATTGGAAAATCTAAGTTAGAAAAATTCATTAACGCCGGACCCGGAATTTGAACCCAGGACTTCGAGTTCAGTAGTCGCGCTTGCAACCGACACTACGAGGAAGTGAAAAGTTCAATACTGACGATAAAACTAAAGAACCTACTTTTAATTGTGTGGACTGATTATTTTAATCTTGTACATTCCATATATGTATATTCACGTCAGGTCCCTCACGGGGTAGGTAGACAGCGAAATCTTGTGTGGAAAATATTTATACGTTGTAAGTACACCGACAAATTAATAACAAATAATAAAGTATTTTCGCAGCCAGCCCAGATCATTCTCTAGCAGAATGATCTGGGCTGAGTATTGAGCTCACAAGGAGATTTTTCATCTGAATAAAATTAAAATTTACTTACTCCCCTCACTCACGGATACGCAAAGCTTTCTTTTTTAAACTTTATATCTAAAGGCGGCTAATTCATAAATGTAATGCTGTGACTATATAAATTTATAGATTTTGTGTAAATTTAGAGAGGATGTGTATTTATATAATTAATAAATAAAGGAAAATTAAATTAAGATTCAATAAAAAGAAACCGAATTCCCAGCGTGGGGATTATGGATAAAGATCCGTTCTCAGGGGAGAATGAAGTGAGAATGAAAATGATGAAATGAAGTAATAATATAAAAAAATTGTATCACGTCGATACTAGATTAAGCCCTTCATGTGATTGTTATTAAACAATCTTGGTGATATCAAATGATGGTCGTTCTTAGACAGTACATACATACATACATACATATCTTCACGCCGGGTCCCTCACGGGGTAGGCAGAGAGCACTGAGTGCCAAATATATTCTTAGACAGTAGGAAACCAAAAAGATATACATGTATACACAAGGCAGTAGGATTCTTAGGTGGTATATACCTGTATAGCTGGTATATATGGTGGTATAAAAAACGATATAAAAATACGATATGATCATATTTGTCATCGTTGTTGCAAATCAAGAACAGTTTAAAAATTTTCTTTCCGGATTTTATATTAGGCATACGAGTAAATAGGCTATCTTATATCTTAATACACAACAGTCGTTTTTCTATTTATAACTATCCTATTTCTTAATACATAATATTAACGAGAATTTAATGGTACTACAGTTGCAGAGCGAACTGCCTTAACTACTTGACCATCAACCCTGTTTAGCGCTCCACTGTTGAAAACGGATCTCCTCTCAGAATGATTGAGATTACAGCCATAGTCTGAGCAGAATGTACGTTAAGTAAATTCACACATCGGAGAAAACATTTGCAGAACTCTATTGACCTTGTCTCCTAATAACAGTTTTCCCTTAATGCTATTACTTATTAAAAAGTATCTTAAATACTTCCTTTTAATATTGTTGTAAAAATACAGGCTGTTTAGAAGTACCTCAAAGTATTCTAATTTAAAAAAAGCTACGAAAAAGCACTTCATTGTTCGGCGCCGAGAAATTAATTACAAGTTTGGCGCTAGTTATTATTACATTATTATGAGGGAGGGCGGTCTCGGAACTCGCATCTCGCGGCCAGAGCACAAAAGGAATATCACGTGCAAGTATCCAACAAAGCGCCCAGTTCGCTGTGAAATTCGATATTCTCGGGTTGAATGATCCCATATCAACGCCGAGAGCCTTAATTCAGCTCTCGTCGCGACAGAGCCGGAGTGCACTTGGGCGTAAATAAAAAGTTGAACGTCGGTGTAACAAGAGCACACAGACAATGACGCTAGACAATGTGTTAGCGGTATGACACTCAGCCTCAGGAGCGCGCCCTCGCAACCTTGCTTTGCCGCTTGCACTCTTCAAAACTCTACGCAGCGGGAGAGGTGTGAGAAAGAAGTGTTGGTAAACTGAAACGTTTATTAATTTTTAGGTTTTATTTGTCTAAATATTGAAACGCAAGTTAACATGCATTTCAATATTTTAATAAGGCAAGCCGAGGCAACCAATTAAGGTGGTATATCTTACTTGGATGCTTGAAACGCGGTCAACATGAACAAACCTTATTTTAATTAGAGTTATACAATGCTAGTGTGGTAGCTCGAAGCTTAACTTCCCACTTCAAAGGTTTGGGGTTCGAGTTGTAGTATCTATACTTAATTTTGTGTGTTTTATAATAGTAGTAAAGGATAGTATCATGAAGAAGCAGAATGTAATATTGTTAATAATAATCTGTGAAATACGTGGCTCCGTCAAGCCGCACTTGGCCAGCGTGGCAGACTATGGATCTGAACCTGCTCAGCATGAAAAGAGACATCTCCATAAGTTGAACAATGAAAGGTTTAATGATTATATTGGATTAGGAGATTCTCCTTACTCACGTTATTGACCACTTTTTGATTACAACTTACGCTTTAAGAGCACTATTACATCTGTATTTTTACATATTGTACTCTCCCATTAGATTTTAGCGTAATTAAAATAGGTAAATAGGTGAGAAGGTCGAATGTCGTGTGAACTAGAGTACGATCATGACAAAATATAAAGCAAGCAGTAGGGAATTACATGCATCTGTAGAAATGTTATATGTATGACACAAAAATAAATTCAAATTTCAACCTTGAAACGCGTGCTTTAAAAGTTCTATTTGCTTAATCATTAACAATTAAAAAGGGGGGAGAACATCATTTATATACACAAGACTCCGTCATTTTGAAAGTGGTCTTTCGATGAGTGGGTGTTATCACAATTTGATTATCACCTACTTGATTTTAAAAATAATAGGATGGAATAATTATGCATGAATTTAGCAGTTCTCATTTGAATAGAAAACAGTGAATTGTTGTTTTATCTTCTCAACATTTAAATATGCCGTTTTCTTCTGTTCTGATTATGACTACTGAATTCAAACTGAGTCTTGTTTGAGCTTAAAATCTAAAAGATTTAGCTGGTAAAGCGTAGTACATTATAAAACGGACAATGATCAATCCCGCAACTTTTAGATTTTCCCTCCAAAATTTAATGAGATTCTAAAGAATATTTTCATCAACATAATATTACGCCTGTATTTCCCTTAAGAAGTAGGCAGAGGATTGTAAAACAATCTGAGGTTGCGGGGCACAAAACCAACCTCCATGTTACTACTGCGAATTTTACTTTAAATAACATTTTCCCGTCGCGGTTTGTAACTACTAAATAAATAAGGCAGTCAGATAATGTACCTTTTCAGTAAAACAAGAAATACAAACGTCATCAAATTAATAATAATAAATATGTTTACATTGTAAAGTAGGTACTTATTATAAAAGATCGTTTTATTCCTGATTTTAAATGTTTATCCACAGGATCTTTTTCATTATTTGTTCTTTATCTGCAAATCTATTTTGATCATTTATTTAAATACAGTCATTGATTACAACTATTTGATAAGCCTAAGAATGAAGTCAGATTGTTCTATTGCTTAATTGCTTTATATTATTCCACAGTCCCAGATAATAATTATTTGCAAAAGAAAATACCGTTGCTGCTTAAATTATGTGAAGTTTTTTTTGCAGGGACTTTTTGATCCATTTCATGCACTTTACTTAAAAACTTTTTTGTAATGCACTGCTCGTCGAAGAATGAAGTTCTATCCGTATCAACTGGATTTATGAAAGTCTTCCATGGCGCATTCTGCAAGTTTGTTACTTAATTTTTAATATGTGGTTGTAGCAAATATATTTAGTTTTTTTAAGGTATATCCGGAGTGCTATCTTTTTAGAACAGTATGACAAAAACTCTTCTTCAAAAACGAGCACACACTTCCAACTTCGTTCCTTTTTCAAATGTCCTACCAATTTTTTGTTCACCTTGTGTCGAATTTTACAGTCCACTATCAATTAAGCTTCAAAATTTAACTTAATCCGGGACCATTTGCGTGGTTTAATCTAAATAGGTATACAATATAATTTCTGCAACAAACGGTGAAACTCTATCATTCAAAGTTCATGACACAAGCGTAAAATGCAAAACTACATATATCAATTTACTTAAAAATAGTTAGGTTTAGGCCTTTAATTGCATATAATCTTAACATAAAAGCATCTAAATTAAACTCAAAGCTATTGCGGAATAATGAGAATGTATAAAAACACTAGCAAATAATTCCACATAATTTAGCTTGTAATTTAAAAGCTTTAGCTGTGTAGAAATCGAAACTGTACTGTATACTTTCATAACAGTCGTCATACTACACATACTGTGTGCCTTTATACTTAGCGATGCGTTTTACCGCTAAAATGACAGTCATCAACTCAGCCTCCCACACTAGACCCTTTGTGTTTCTTTAAAAGCTCAGGAGGATAATAATCTTTCCTTTTCAAAAGTAAGCAAAACAAGACTGTCTTGACTACTGCTTCAACGATGTTAAGTAATGATGTCAGTTTTAAAATTTTTCACATTATTTTGCAACTGTATTTTTCGTGACCAGTTTTATAAAAAAAAGACCCAGTTAATATTTAAGTAATTTCATATTTTTATACATATATATGTGTGTAAATTAAAGTTTTTTAGTAGTTCTAATTATTAATGGTTGAATTTTTTCAGTTACCTACCTTTCTTATTGTGTATTCAGCTTTTGTAGGGTATTCTAAGTAGAAGTACTTTATCGATGTCCATAGAAAATTTAGAATAACAAATGTTTCCTGTTAATTTTGATACATACCTATTCACATATAAATGTGGATAGATATATAGTATGTCGCATGTTTATTATTAAAAACGCACTTCTCAAAACAAAAGCAATTACATGGATTATATGCTATTTGTCAGTAAGCATTACTATATGGAGAAAATTATTGAGGCGAAAATAAGTTTGTCTATAACACTTGGTAATTTAATGTTGAAAAGATTAAAACAATTTTATGAGTCTCGTATCAAATTTACATTTTCAGTATCAGTATTAAATTTAATGGAAGGCATCGACTGCGGGCATTGCTATAAACAGTGTGCTATTATAATTTACATGCGCCCGGCTATCCCATTAACGATGACTGAGCAGATTCTCTTAATTATCATTTTCCACGGTCCGTCAGACATCCGCTCGCCCTAGTTGACACTTCCAATATGAACTTTTATTTATTTTTATAAATATTTGTTTTCTTTATTAATACCTTATCAAGTGAATATTTATTTTTGCTTTTATGTATTGTTATAATTTATAGCAATACCAGGGACTTTGCTTGTCATTCAACGGTGATCGATATCCTTTCAAGATTGCCCTCGCAAATGTTGTGTGCCAGCATTTTTTTTTAATTCTACGTATCCTAACTTTTGAACAACTGCCAATTGGTAGAATCATAAGTATTATTTGTGCTATGATGAACGCGCGGAGGGGACAGACGGGGAGGCCCAATGTTTATACATTCATTTTATCTCTTTATCCGTGTCGAGGCAGAGATAAAATATGAGCCCCGACCCCAGGATACGAATACTACGCTGGATGCCAGGATGCCACAGTGTGGTAAGAGCCGAATAGACCGTAGTCTGACAGAACGCAGTGTGGCACGGCCTACTTAGGCCCAGCAAAATGTACTGGCATCTACGGGCGGCAGCGTAGGCGATGTCGGATCCCCCCTCCACATACTTAGCTTTGAGATAATACGGAAAACCACTGAGGGAAAGACAATGTCCAGCAGTGGACTTAAACCGGATATGATGATGATGGAGGTACTAAGTGCGTAATTCTGGAGTTTGTTTATCATTTATAATTATTAAATTATCGACGACCCACTGTGTACTGTTGCACTCGGATGTGCTCCCAAAATCAAAAGATCAAAACTCTAACCTGACCGCTGATAATGGAAAAGGCCTCAGATGTAAAGGTTCTTTAAAAAAAAACTCTTATAGCTAAGTTTTAAACTTAGTTATAAATTAATTTCTGAAGCTATTCTCTCTTATTTTTCATTTGTAATAAGGTATGTAATACGAATACGGGGGTTTAGTTTACGAATATACCATTCTGTGTGTTTCATATGTCAGTGTAATATATTTTCGCCGACCTTAAACTTGGGGCAAACAGAACATTGTTCGGTTTGATTTCAATCATTTATGAAGTGGGTAGCCGGGCAACAATTGCCTTCCAGGCCAGTCCGCGCTGAAGCGGGACACTTTAGTTTAATTGTTTATTCAAATACGGGAAACTTGCCGAATTAGGTGAGCCGGACTAGTTGAATTAATTTATATTTGCGTTTCAACCAGATCTATGCCCTTCCGTGATTAACTACACTGACGACAAAGTTATTAATGTTCGTACTTAATTATGCATACCTGGAGTGTATTAGCTATGTCCCAAATAATATGTAACATTACGAAAAATATGTGTAGAAAATCAATGAGCATCGTTAAGTTCAATCAAGTTATAATGTTCAATCAAGTAAAAAATCATTTTAGTCACTATGCTTATTAAAATAATATCTTATTGACATTTGATTTCTTTGTACCTACACTTAAAGATGTTAGGAAGTGGGTCAAAATTTATGTTAGGAACACAGGTTAATAGAATATTCAGACCGCGCCATTGTATACACGATAACAAAAATAATATTCCATACAAACGCCGCGCCGGCTGGCTGCCCTTGGAGCAATTTCGGAATTATTCTCTCAACAATAGTAGGTAATGCGAGACAATATTGGATATCGTCATCCGATCTTATCTTCTCTCACTAAAGAGACGAAACGAATCGTAAATAATACACGTGAATTAACGAGATGTGTTCTCTAGATAAAGCCAGTAGGTACACCTACTAATATTACAGGCATCTGAATTAAATTTATATTGTATATACTAAATAATAATATTTCCAAGTGATATATTTAAAAAATGTTTTGGAAGTATGTATAGTAACGGGCAAATAACATTTTATTCGTTGAAACGTATTTTGTAACAATTTGATAAACCCGTCTGATTCATTAACGAGTTCAGTTATATTCGTTATCGTCTGTCTTGTTTATAATGACTTTAACTTCACTGTACTTAGGTTTTACAACTTTGTGTATAAATGATAGAAGCGAAATCTTATTTGAGACCTTCCATAGTTACTGATGTAGTAGGAATTTTAATATTACTAGAACTTAGTGTGAGAATATTAAATATATAATATCGGTAAAGTCGAGGATTCAAAATAGAACCAAAACACACATCCGTTCGAATAAAAAAAAGAATGCAGCTTACAGCTATATAAGGAAAAGCTTTTATCGAAGATTCGGGCGCCCTTAAGTAGAGGAGGTACACAGACCGAACGTAGATGCATTTGTTACATGTACAGATTAGCATGCATAAAAAACTGTGTAGTCCTTTATAAGGATAACTAAAGGACAACTCGTAATCCGTCTTACTTTATTTACAGAACGTACTTTATTTTCAGAATATCTTACAGATATTTTTTTTACCAATTTTTTTTACTTATGTATAATCAAAGAGTGGAGTATACAGTTTGTATGGTTTTTTTAATAAGTGGAATATTCCTTTTTTATTTAAAAATACCATTTTTTTTCATTTAGTAATAGTAATGAAATTGCAAAATTCTTATAATATTTTTATTTGTGGCAAATAAAGACTAAACAAACCTTAGGTATCTGAGACGGTTAAGAGGGCATACGATATACATATAACATCAATATTTCTTGCTATGAACAATAGCGCACTAGATTATGACTAAACCAAAATTTACTTACATGCTGCAATTCAAAGTAGACATGTGGTCGTTGATATTTAGTAAGAAAAATATTGTCACAAATTTGAGGACCCATTTTTTTTATGAGCTGAATGGGTCCTTTAAAAATACAAATAGCGCATTGTAAAGTTTCGTCTGGGACATGGCGTGCTTCCCAAATTCTTTGTACAATGCGTTATTGTTGTCAGATATAATACGCGGCATTAACATTTTATACTGCGATTCACGTCATTGATGACGATTTATTGTTGCGCAACTCAACCGCCGATGTGTATGTTGTAATTAATTCAACAATTTTTTTTATATCCAGCCATGATTTAGGTGGCGAAGGTTGTTTCGCGGGGACATCTGCCAGCGGAGCTATTGTCATACAAGTCGGGATATCTTGTAAAGTGTAAAAAGGGATTTGTCTTTAAAAGAGTTGACATTCTTTTCGAGCCCTTTATGGTTTTGAGTGTTCATAATTTTTGTTTGTTCACGACATTCTTTAGGAGGGTTATTGTAGATGTAGAACTCTTTAGATCACTGTGTACCTATATACTTATTTTCAGAAATCGAGGTTTACAGAAACATTTCATTTTTAACGTTAACCTATTAGAGTTGGTCGTCATTAAACGTATTTATTACGGCATCGTTGAGATAAATCCCTTGCAGGCTAGGTGCAAAGCAACAAGTGCCAAATATCATATATAGATCTAATGTGCTTCTTCGACACTCAACAGTATCTTCAAACACGCTGGCCGTTTTCGGAGTTTTCGTTTAAAAGTAAATATAGATTATACAATAATTTACACGTTAAATCAAAATATAACTTCACACGGTTTGATATCTACGGCGTCTTAATGATGTCAATCTTCTTATGTATAATATTATATGACTTCAATGCGTTAATAATATGTTGTCTCCAAGAAAACATGGTCTATTACTATTTCAACGTACAATACATAGAAAATATGTATTGCTAGTTAATTTGAAAAAACGCGAGTGTTTTATGCGTTTAAAATTAAATAACAATTGGTTTCAGACCTTAAAATAAGTATTGCATCAATTATAAAAGAAATGTCTTAATACATATCACATTTTGTCTATTATGCATGTAATTAATAAGCTTTTTAAAGACATCTATCGCCACCGGGTAATCACATTAACAGGACAATCGTATATCTAATTACGTATGATGGAACTAAGCAAGCCGTTGCGTTCTGGGTACAGACTACTACAGACGCGTTGTTCGCCCGGTAAACAAAGGATTTATTGGCGTCATATAATTTTATCTCCTAAACAAAGGCCCTTCAACTCTGCCTGTCCGTTGCACACGCTGCGACGCGCTCGTACACCAGCATGTGTGCACATGAGTTTGTTTAGGTTCCCACTATTTAACGTAAACATTCCGTCGATAAATCTGTAACCAAATGATTATTCTTATGTCCAATCCGTTTAAATAGTTTTAAAGAATTTAAGTAATTACGCATGATCGTGATAAAGCGAATCTTATATAGTGTCTATGTAGCTCACAAAACCACGGCTATCGCTAAATGCTTGTCGGCATTTATTCAATAAGTTTAAAGCCAAACAACTAACGACACGAGACTTTTCTTTGCGAACACAAAGCGGCGTTACAATCAATTGGTCAAAGTCGTTTCAAGCATTCACAGGTTAGGCCGACCACGAAATAATCTCAGTATCCTATTGTGATGTCAGATTCCCACTGCGCAGTCACCGACAACGCTCCGCCTGCCAATCTCGCCGATCTATTACTTCCCAGAAATAAATTATCTTCCATCACGCGACTACATGAACATGACGAATTTCGTGACAATATACTAAACTCGAGAGTTTTAAATCGTGACTGCTTAGTGATGTCATAAGGAGCGCTTAGGTCAGCGGTGACAACATTTTAAAGTCATAAAACTAAATTACGAACGTCCTGAGGAAAGTAGAACGCGAGATCCAATCCGAGTTTGCAAACAAGGGAAGTTACGGCGCGGTGCGGGCGCCGGCTGCGGCTCGGCAAATAGGTACGGGCCGCGCCGATAAGACGCCGTCTCCTGTGACTTCTATTTAAACAGACAAGGAAACGCTCACAGATTAAATCTTTTGCCTGTTTATTTTTCTTCCCCGTGGACTTTCGTGGACTGAATTACATCTAAGTCTAAGATGACAACTAAAAAGGACTGCTTACTTATTGGCGCTAATATAAATGGAAAACAAGTTTTTAAAAGCTCCATTATACGAGTATGTTCGTTTTGTTACAGCGAAGTGCGCGGGTTGGATTATAGAGCTTTCAAATTCAACTTGGCATATCCCACGTCACGGTTATTAAGGTGCTTGCTTTGTTTGCGTGTTCGACGATTCAGTGCCGTGCTTTTGGTAAAATATTAAAAACACGAACGTCCCGCTCCACAAAAGTAGTTTGTCGTTGATGTACGCAACTCTGTACTCCGTTAATCCACCGAGCTTAATACTGTCACGAGCCATATCAAAGCAGCTAATATTGCTGGATTATCATTAAAATTTTAATATAGCATCATAATTAAAAAATTAATAAATTGTTCATTTTTTAACGATTAGGAAGATCTTGTTTAACGCCTAGCAATAAGATGTTTTTATTTTTGTATCGAAATATTTTCATAAGTATGCAAAAGTATTATTTCATAATGTAATCAGTAATTGCTTTAACGAGTCCGCCTTTAATTTGTTAGGCGTTTTAAACGGCTTTGCGCATTTGAATCGCAAATTTCTTAGAATATTTCAAGAGGGTCGCTGGCGTTTCGAGGACATTATCTCTTCATAAAATTCAAGATCCCAGTAATAATACAGCGTTGTATTTTCAAATTTAACCTTAATACGGCTTAATTAAAGTATGTTGGATTAATTTACATGTACTACTCAATTTAAAATTCGACACTCAATAATGACTAAAATGAAATATGTAAATAAATATCTCATCAAGAATATTTAAATAATGAATTGAAATATAAATATTTTATCTATCTGCGATTGATGCATCTAAATATAGAGGAAATAAATTGTAACTGTATATTTTATCATCCTGCTATTGAAATATGTCAATATCAAGAATATATACATACATATTTTGTTGACTGTTTCGTTGGTCGTGATGGTTGCAAGCGATCGGGAAGTCCTGGATTCAATTTGCGGGTCGGGCACTACTAAATTATTCTAATATAGATTTGCTAGTGGTGGCTCGGAGTCTCGTTATGTGCCCGGTGTATGGCAATAGGTTCGCCACCTATTCCATAGAAGGACGTAAACGTAGCTTGTGAAACGTGGGAGCCTACCTCAGGGATAACATTCTTGATGTTAAATGGCAATCAAAAATATTTATATGTTAAAAACATCTGTTACAAAATATATTAATGTAAATAAATGCTG
>DWEJ01000382.1:0-17307 GCA_018245835.1 Mysoria sejanus stolli | reverse complement strand
CTATGGAATAGGTGGTGAGCCTATTGCCATACATCGGGCACATTTCCAGACTCCGAACCACTACTAGAATTTTAATTCTAATTTAGACTTTCTAGAAAATTTTCTAGAAAATTTCTTAGAAAATTTCTAAACCAGAAAAACTCTTTTGTAGTGATCGATTCCCGGGACCTCCCGATCGGCAGTCGCACTTGCAACCAACACGACCAACGAGGCAGTCAAATAATTAGAATAATTAGATTCTAAAATAATTAGAATCATTAAAAGTTTTATAACCTCGGTTCTCATAACTAAATCTTCTATTCTGTATGCTTAAATAAAAGAGAACTATTTAAAATTTTTACTTATTCAGATCCTTTTTACTTATTCAAATTTCAAATAAAATTGATGCAACTAGTCACAAAATGCTTGCAGTATTAAAGTTCCAAGAACTCACTTAAGTTATTGTTGTTTCATACCCCAGGTACTTTTCTTTATTATGAATCTCGAGTTTCACTTTTAGAACTTATCTCATCAAATTCTTTAGTGATTAAAATGTAACTTTTTTTTTTGGACAAAACATTTGCAAACAATGAAATAATTAAATTAGGAATTTCATGTCTTTGTTTTTTCATTCCTATATAAATTAACATTAAACCCCAAAATTTTAGTTTGATACTATACAATATTAAATATATTATCTCTTATACCAGTCCTAAATCTGTGATACAGTAACGTCTATATTTCATTCCATCACATAATATGTTGTAAGACATACTTGTAGCTCGCGTATAAGATATATAAGATCGCATATAAGATGAACAGCAGAATAATTATTCTATGCATTAAAAGGGGACTGTGCGCTCTCAGAGCTACGTGTATATACATGTAGGTATATACATATATTTAGAAACTCGGAACAAAAGTGGTGTCCTGCTTGAAGGATCGTAACTAACACGCGGTGCACACTAAAACTCAGACAATAGTCGTTTATCACAGAAGGATGAAGACATCCGTGAGAAGAACCGACACACTTTATTATAACATCATTTAATTTTCTTTGTTGTAATTAGCCATTAATTTTTCACTTCCACTTGCGTTTTTATAAAATTAAGCAATTATTTTTGAGACAAGCATATTTTAAGGGTACTGCAGTTTAATGGGTGAGCCTATGCTATTATACATGCTGGTGTCACGGCTTAGTATATTTCCTCTATAAACGGGAAAAGTTTGAAGCACTATGCACTATATAGCTGCACTGACGTAAATATCAGTTCATCATCATATACTTAAAAACATCATCATATATCAGATACTTATAAACATCTCCAATGACATTTATTAAAATGACGATATACAGGTCGCTTTTTAAGCATACCTCACTATATGACGCTTGTTATATGACGTTAGCAACCAGGGTCGATAGTTTAAGATGCCCTGTAAAGTATTACGCTCCGAAATATTTGCCACATTTGGCCATCCATCCAAAAGCCGACCACGCCCAGTTTTCATTTACTAATATAGCTTGCAAAGTCATATAAAAATATGGTAACCAGCATTTTATTAGTTATATTGTCATCTCTAAATTATTATGTTAATTACTTCTTTCTTAAAAAGATTTGAAAACAGATCTTTTTATTATCCACGCAACATTACGAGTATGTCATGATTATCTCGAAATGAATGTACGCCGTTGGTAAATTGATTGGTAACATCACAGGAATTTTATACAAACATTACGTTAAAGAGTGAAGTGAGCGACTTAATTAAGAACAAAACCATTTCAGAGAACTCATATTTGGGCTAGTAGGATAAATATATTGTCAAAAAAAATTTCAACAATCTTCAAATTATTTTAACAGAACTTAACCGCACATATATTTGCTCATCGTTTACGTCAATTAATTGAGTTTAATCATTGCTAAAACCATAACATTCCTGTCATTAAGGCCTAGCGTTTATTTAGCTTAATTATTTGCGGTTGATAATTATCGACGGAAATAGCCGTGCCGTGTGTGCACGTCGGTTTAGTTCTTTGAAATTGTAATTGTCATTTTCAGCACTATCGTTTTAATTTATACCTTTATTTAATCTCACATACGTTTAGCTTAATGTATACTAGTTTTGAATATCAAACGCTCTCATTGATTTATTTATGAAGTATTTATTGATGGTTTTGTAATAAAATACAACCGTAACCATAAACCGTGATTATGCCCGTAACCCCCAAGCTGAACATGCTGATCGGGAAAGTAGATCACAGCTTTTCGCACCTCCTATGCTGCTGCTCATAAACTTCCAGGGCATTTAGCTACGCCTGGTCAGCGGTCGTCATCCAGTCGGTGGCACCAAAACCTCATCAATACTGTTATTCTATAAATTTACCTCATACCATTAAAAAAAACGAACCGTATAAACATAAAGTTAAACAATGAGCTATTGTTACATCAATTTTATAACACTTTATTAAGCTCTCATGATCTGAGAACATACGAGAAATGTAGAATGCAGAAGTACTCGTATGTGGTGGTACTCGTAGCAAAAAACGTCAGCTCTGTAAATATGGAGATATTTTCCGTGCAGTAATCTTTGATTACCCTGTAAGAGACGTTGTCTTACAATGTAATAAAGAGATATATCGTTTTTTATAAATGAATTGAAAATTCGCGAATTTGTATAATATGTGCAAATATATGATTAATATTAACATATCCGTTTGGATATTAAATATTTTGACATCGGCGGCAGAACGGCCAATTTATTATAACGCAATTACATAACGCGAAAAGCGTGACTCGTGACAACGCGTCCGACGCTCATTAAGTACGCTTTTTCATCCAAATAATATTAATCTTGTTTGCGTTTTAATGAAGTGGCAGAGAACATTTAAAGGATAATCGTATTATCGTTACGCTTTGTCGCTTATTTAGTAACGACTTTTTAATATCAAAACCAAACTTTAACTTGCCAGCAAATCGATAGCTAGAAACTTGTCAAACCTACCCTTTTACTTACATCACGCTAATATGAACGCTATACAGACTATATTATAATGAAAAAAAAATATCCGGGACAGAATATATCACTATAACACCGTAATAAAGTTCCAGCCTAGCGCCGTTTTTCCCTTTAGCCGTTCGCATGTTAATTACAATGAAATGATATAATACGTTATCGCCATGCGACTCGCGATTTAAACTGAACATTAAATTAAACTTTCATTACTACTTTTCATTTATATTTCATACAAAAATTCATTTGAATTCGCTTGTACGTAATTCATACATTTTTATGAGAATAATTTTTACCAGAACCGGAACGTTTTGTATTACAAGTTTTGAATTTAGAAGTTTTTCTTTTTCACAAAAAGGAAGCCCAACGGCGCGTGCGTTTTTGTTGACATGACCATTGCAGCTTATACGAATACACTTTTGCAAAAAATGTATTTACCACGGTTCATTTTAAAATTGTTTCTATATATGTTGAAAAGTTTTGGGAAATGATTTATCTGTATATAAAACAAATTTTCAATCTACTTCAAACCCATTAAACTTCCTTCCCTCCTGACGTAGTATCATACTTAAACAGCCAGTATCACAATATATTGTAAAATATTGTACGAAAACAAGTATTTCCAAGTATCCTTTTTGTTAAACATCGTATTATAGCACTCCTCTGGCGCCTCAGAAGGAGGTTCAATTTACATCCCGCACGTTTAAATAGCTTTATCCGTGTGACAAGACTTATTCCGAGTATCAAACGTGAAATTGCCTACTGCGACAATTGCGTATTCCGTTCAGTTAAACCGTTTTGTCGTATCAGCAGATCAGCAGATCGGATGATCAAGGAATACCCGGATAAGGGAATGGCTCGCGGAATAATAAATAGCTTTGGTCCCAACGATACCTTTGTCGTACCCAGTCTTTTAACGTTACAAGTGTGGCTTGCCATTCTTAATATCCTTCTGTACAACTTTCAGGAAAACTGATTCTAGATAGACTACATAGATTAATGTTCATCGTAGTTAATAATAATAATCAATGACAATAGACCCGATAGAGCAGAATGAAAATCGGTGAAAATCCGAATACTACTCGTATTTTAACATTTTAGCTAAAATATAATTTTGAACTGCGATAAGTTTTCGGTGCATACAAATTGCGTATTAAACGGTTTGCATTTGAAATACTACTCGCATAACTTTGCAAACAACAACAGTTAGTTAAAGACTTTTAATTCTGTTAAATATTTAATGCTATTTATGTTGCAGGGTTAGATATAACTAGTTCTTAAAGCGAAACTTATCTGCCATGCGCGTGAAGATTACGCACCATTAAATTAAAAATATAATAAAGATTGACAAATCTTTAAGGTATTTCTAGGAATTATCCGTTAAATATTCGCCAATGAAGTGGAACGAAATGGCTGGATTGAATACATCAACAAAAGTATTATAAAACCATTACCGGAAGAATTTTAATGACTTTTATACTTTATAGGAAAAGCTGAGCAAGTAATTTTCATTTAAATCTCCATGTAAGTCAAGCCGTCCACAGCGGTTCTAATTAGTACTTCGATAAAATGTCCATTTCCAAGGAAATAATACCACTTTATAATAATATTTATACAACCAAGCTTTACCCACATATTTAATATGTGTGTAATATAAATTGCGACCAGTCGATTGGTTCGATAGGAGCTGCAAATCATCCACGTGTAATAACACGAGAACACGGCCAACATTTTATTTCTGCCATTAATATGTATGACTATTAACCCCCCGGCCATATTAGCCTGAAGCGGAATTTTCTCTGACCTGATTTAATATTTTCATCTTTATTCAAAGAGGCCTATGAATAAAACAACGCACACTTGTAGAAGACGCCGCGCCGCCGACGCTCACAAGATGTTCGCTGTAACTTTATTCATTTTGTTATTTAAGCAAATTAAAACGAAGGCCCTTTAAAAGCGGGCCGACTTCATTACAACGTGATATTATATTGGATCCCTGGGCCTCCACTGTGTTATTGTATCTGCTGTTTTATTACACATAGATACATACAATATGAATATTCCTCTGCCTACCTCTTCGGGGATTACAGGCGTGAAGTTACGAAGTTAAGACCTTTAAGATAAAAAATATCATGATGACGGATTAAGTAATTATTAAGTAAGAACAAATTGTAATAGCACCAATTATGGATTTGTGTTGGGTGTATAAAATAGGCTCACATCCTATTCCGTGGTGGGGCATACGTATAATATAACTAGTAAATCGTATCAGTGTCCTGCAGTTTCAATACAATACAGTTTCAATACAATACAGATGTGACATTAAGTAGCAACTTACATAATTGATTAAATTTATGTATTGTTTTAAAACAAACGTGTCGTATTTACAAGAGTTTGAACATCGCTCGCTGTCAATTATTCAATTACCTTGTACAATTAATTACAAGATAATCAAACATGTCCAACACGGGGTGAGCGCGCCGTGCTTGATGATGTTCAAATACGTTCCGAAATGAGAGACTCTGATATTATGTTTGCTTTCGATAATATATGTACTTTTCTATTAGCATTTATTTCTGTTACTAACGCAGAACTTTTACCTTCTTTGAGGTCGTATCCTCAGATAATTTTATTCGTACTTATTATGTTTCATTTTGAATTTACTAGAACCTTGATAATTATGTTAAGCCATTTTCTCTAATAGAGACACATAACAAAATCCCCTCGAGTGAGGGCTGCAATAATAGAATTATTACACTAATGCAATTGAAACTTGTTAAGTGGACATTTTAAGTAACCGTTATTTGCATGAACAACCCTAGATATCGATTAAGTCAATGTGTAGGAGATCTAAAAGCGCGTCCACGCTTTGTATTTGTCAATAACACTATAATGGATTTCACTAACTTTATTAAATAAATTAAGGCGTAAACTTCGTCTTAAAGTTTTTCTTATTATAATTTTTATAAGACAGACATTCAAGTTGGTACACATACATTTATTATGAAAGTTGCCAGTACACATACATTTATTATGAAAGCTATTGACACACTAAAACTACAAACGGAACCTCTACTCGGCATTAGTTTTGTACGTCAATACAAATATGAAGTGGCTGTTTTCCTAACGCAATTTAACTTGAAATAAAATTTTGTTGCCCTTCACAATGAATAGGCCGTATATGGTCCGGAATAGGGGTTCGCTTTTCCTATCTCCCCGCATATCGCCCCGGGAACACCTCGTAAGTTGCCGATTCGCTGACTTTTGTGTTTTATTTGGTTAATGATATGTGCAGATACGATTAGAGACGAATGGAACTGTTTTCTTTGAAAGCGTTCTCAGATATCGTCTATTAATCTTTCGCAGTACAATACAAGTTCTGTTTTTTTTTTCTGTACTTTATTGTTATTGCTATGGAAATAAACTCTGCCTGTCTGAAACGCTATAATGTGATTGAATAAATTTAACCTTAAGTAATATCACGCCTGTAATCTCTGAAGAGGCAGATATGCCGACGGATGTATTATTCTCCCATGTTTTGTCGGATACGTTTACATCTCACTATAAAATAGGGGGTGAGCTTATTACCATACTACATAGCAACTAACTCAAATTTAGAATGCTAATGTCTACCAGATATGTCTACATGAAAATGTATATTAGAAAAATCCAATAGTGGCCGAGATTTGGACCCAGGGTCACTCGAAGAGGCAGTCAGACGAAGATAACCTTATTTTTTGTTATTTTAGCAAGAAATTCCGTTTACTTTAATATATTCATAAATTAAAGAATGAGTAATAAATAACCGATTTTAATATTTACTTTCGTAATCTAGTTAATGTATTTTTTAATTATAATTAATGTTAATTTAATCTTTTAATATTTTTCCTAACAAAGGATCATTTTCTAGGTCAAATATATTATTATTATTATATTATCACGCTGAATCCTTTAAGGCGTATACAGAAAACACCGATCGCTAAATATGTCTCTCCTTATAAAACTGACGTTCTTACAAAAAAAGTATACCTATCATACTATCGTGTTTTGATCAAAGTTAAAGCAGGAAGTGTAGATCAAAAGAAAAATATTAATTCAATGCCACCCTAATTTTTATAAGCGAAAAGTGATCCGGGCTCACGCAGATGTTTACGTTTGAAATTCGAACATTTCCAACATAGATGAAGACAAACCTATACATTTATGTATCTGGCAAACGTAGCACGAGCGAGACACTTCATTTATATAAGATTATCACCCTCATACAATTAAGAAGAAATAAAGAAACATATTGCGTGAAATAATTTTCGCACCAACACCATATTACGGTACATATTTTAATAAATTTTAAATACAACGTGTAAAAATATATTAAGTGTTTCTACAAGTAGTATCTCACATAAATATTAAGCGAATTAAAATCTACGAACAGTGAGTAATCCTCCACTGTTTGGTTTCACCCAAAATTATAATTATCAGTTTGATTTTCGAAAACTTCCAACCGCACTCTCGTATCAGTTTTTCCTGAATAAAAAAAGAGATTAGATTTCCTTTCCTCGAACGGGATGAGATCTTTTTATTGTACCGTCCAATTATTGCTTTGAATGGTTTCCCAAAAAATCGTTCCTTCGAACAAGCGAAGATTTCATTTACGATTGTAATAGCTATTCACTATAGGCAAACAGGGTCGTGTGTAAAGAGGTGTGGTATCAATTTCACGCAACTTATACGGATACGAGTTGGACAAACATGGGCGGACTGAGAGGAACGTGGGAACCCGCTGCTGTAGCACTTCAGTCAATATGCGCTGTTCACGCCTATCGTACACATAATTTATTCTTTGGACCTGTCAAAACAAAAGCAAGTGTGACCCTCGTACTGGGGAAACAATCACGGCCTCAAATCGTTATGATAACAAACACGAATGCTGATCGTTGCGCGAACAATGTATGGAATATAAAATAAAAAGTAAGAAAATTTGATGTTTCCTTTATATCTATATTGTATATGACTGTGGCCCTACCGGGGTCTTGTATAGGCCATTTGTTTTGAGAATTACTATAAAATGACGGTTATGTTTATATTATTAATTACTTTCAAACGATCATAATAATCCTCGATAGAATGTTCTTTACTCCGGTGGGAACATTTCGGATTTTTGAATGAGCTTTGTTACAAAACGATGTAAATTAATAGAGATATCAAATACGTGCAAATTAATAATTGTTTAAAATGGAAACGAACAAATTCGAACAGCTTATAACTGAATTAGGTACACTTTCAAAGTTGTAACTGGAGTTCTCGATGCAAGTTGTTCCTTGGCCGCTACTTAATTTACGTATGATGTTCAACATGATTAAACTGTAACGTAGTTTAGCTCCTATTCATTTTATTTAGTGACTGTTATTAATGATTCAAGCATTCAACTGCGTTTCCATTGTACAGAACTATCGGGAACAGTGACGAAGGCCAGCTTTTGTTTACAGTCCATACGTTCGTGGACAGCGTTGTACAAAACAAAAAGACGAATTTCGCTTGGAACTGTACGTTTTTACATGACAATTGCTTTGTTTAATTAATAAGCGATTACCGAATTTCTCGCTTATATGTATGTACTTTATTGCTTTATACATTTTTCAGCGAACCCTGATTTCAAGGCGCACTGATGTATTTTGAATATATCTGAAATTCAGTTGTGTAAATTTTTGGAAACTGGCATTCAAAAAATACAAAGTAAACTGTTTTAGAAAGCGCATTAGCTATACAATATTTCATGTAACTACTTGTATATTGCAAGCGTTTTAATATTCGTTCATAGTATACATATTATAAATCTTAAAATAATTC
Organism: Mysoria sejanus stolli; assembly: GCA_018245835.1. NCBI lineage: Eukaryota > Metazoa > Arthropoda > Insecta > Lepidoptera > Hesperiidae > Mysarbia > Mysarbia sejanus. The sequence continues at coordinate 8,472 of DWEJ01000382.1, read as the reverse complement.
ATAGATAGTATAACTTCGTAATTACGTGTATTTCATTAGTTTTATTTAAAGCTACAGAATTATCTATAAAGGAAGAGAAGAATCACCTTGTTCTATAAACAGCTGTCAAAGTTCATTGCGTCAGAAAACGCTCAACAAGAACGACCTGCATTTAGCCTGCTGCGTAATTTAACGAATTTCTTTCTACATTTTAGTTTCTTATGTCTTTCAGAACATGTGTAACATACAAATCTTTAACAGTTCATGTTCTTTTTGTACAATATAATCACATACACCATACTTTACTGTACTGTGATATTTTCTAGTAGTTTTAGCATTAATAAAAGTACTGTTGAATGACACAAGTTTAATTTTTTACTTGCGTTGTCCTAAATTTTTTAAAGTATAATGCTCAATACCACTATTACCTAATGATCTTTTGCTATTACTTCGTATGCAACAATGGCAAACAGAACGACAGTGGTAAATTAGATTTTAATATATGAATTAATTCAACTATTATGGTCTTCTTCCAAACCAAATTACAATAATATGTTATAAAATTTAAATCGTTACTAATATAAAGTTCTTCATGACTTCGTGTCTTTGATACCTACCATAAGACTCTTTTGTATGGGAATTTACCTTCGCATATTATGAATGCACATTAACGTTACGCTACATTTGATTAAATTGGTTCTCAGTGTGAATTATAACAAGATTGATGAGTTACCCAATATGATAAACAAATAAACGCATTTGGCTTAATACTATGATTATCATACATACGTATTATATATATTATATGATGAGTTGAGAGTTCAAAATTACTTAAAATTCTGTTACAATTCATTTCTTAACATGATACGCGACAAACAATCTTTCATTAGTGTAAAAGAACAATTCACACGTATGTTTGTTTACGGTTTCCTATGGTAAGATTTCCTTTTTAACTAAAGAATTTGACTTGGATAGATCAGAAAAGATGACAAAATTACTCTTAAGAGTAACACAGATACGTGTCATGACAAAGTTTAAACCCATATTCAGACAGCATTGTGACCTTATAGGTATGAAACTTATAGATATAATTACAATGACAAATAGATTCCAAAGTTACACTTGGCGGCAAAATTTTGTGTTCCCCTAAAATGTGTTTGAACCTATACAAACTTCCAAACACGTGTTAAATGTTCCACAATACACTACAAAACCTTACAACTACGTCTTAAATTACCAATCTAAAGCCTTGCTTGTTTATATACACCATTATTCAAAGCGGATACATTTCCCGGTTAGCGGACAACATGCTTTATATTTTGAACGGTATGGCTAATGAAGTGAGAGGAATGATGGATGAGACGAGAGGCTTCTTTATTATTATGCCTCACCTTTACAGAAGATTTCTTACCGGCTTCGCTTACAGACAACGTCCGGCGATAGGCGATAAATTACATTGCCTCACAAAACACAACCAGACACTGTACTCATCAAATTTTAGATTGATGATTTAATTAGGAATACTGTCTGAATGGTTCTAACCGTGTCACTTTAGTAGGAGACAAGTGTATAATAGTCGAACGATTAAAGGGTTGTTCACGATAATATATCGTCGTTTTAATTACAAGGAAATACAAATGTACGACATACGTATCGTTGTGCAGAATGTCTAAGCAAAGGTGTGAGATTTTCTCATCCACTATATACTTTCCTCGATAAATTATTAAATCGATTGCTATTTATAAATGGCGATGATCCAGTTTAAATCTAATGAAATCTTGATTAACACACCCTAATAACTCATATCTCTGTTGATGACACTAAAATGGTGGATGTGTTAAGTAAATACAAGGAATGAAACGTTTTTTTTTATGAACATTGCAACATATAGGCACATGTATAAGTAGATTTCCAAACACCAATTCAAATTCGTATGTCACTGAGTTTTGGACATGAAATTTAAGTACCGCATTGCTTTAGTCACCAATGTGCAATAGCATTCATTCAATCGAACCATAGACACAATTTTCGATACAAACACTCTGATGTGATGAGTTTTTGTTATATCCACTCGCTTCTCTTTTATGTTCAAACGATACCTATGTGGAGGCTTTCTTACTGTTCACTTGGCCGTGAGATCCCGGAAATAGGGGACGCACGCTCAACACCATTTTGCATTTTTATACTACCTGCATATATTTTCATTTCTGTGAATAAGTATAGTAAATATATCTAAATTTACAAAATAATGGTAATACAACTCTTTAGCAACCACGACCGACATTACATGCAATAAAAATTATTCTGGGTCCGCCACCGCATCACAGCTACAAGCGTTTTATGCCCCAACATTTTTTACTGGCATCATTATAAAAAATATATTTTTGGAATATCCGTGAAATCCGCTAGGAGCAATTAAAATAGGTCGAATATAAATTTTTCACGAGATATAAATGAAGTTTTGATTGGATCACGCATAAATATTTTAAGCGGTTATTTGTAATATGAATTGAGTATTGAATTTAAAAAAGGTAGTGTCTGCCAAATACTTAGGAGACTTATTACGAGAGAAACTATTATTATGTAACTGGGCCAAGTTGTGATTGATTCGACCAGCGCTCGCCCGTCTGAATATCGAAACACGAACCTGTGCCAAAAGATTTTTTTCTCTTTTTATATTCTTGCTTATTGTTTACGCATGTAAAAACTACCACTGAGTTTATTATCCATACTTTTCCTTCAACAAACACTATCTAGTTGCATTGCAATTGTTGTACACATCTTTTTTTGTTTATCCATAAAATCGAATATATGTAGATCGTTAGAACGAGACCAGTTAAAATTCACAACCTACTTGTTTTGTAGCTCAAGACGTGAAAAAATGCAAATTCTTTTGAAAGTGTGGTTTCATGATTTTGCACTTTTTTCAACGGCAACGAATTTAATGTAAGGCTGGAAATTTCACTTTTATTTGATTAATAGTTATATTGAATGCATTAATTTTTCATTCGTATCTCTGACGCTGTTACCTGTCTCAACACAATATGTAAAGTTAAACGGCTCTAAGCCGTTAAAGCCTTGCGATGAGTAACTAGAATATAAAGGCACCAATCATTGATAGACTCCACCAATCCGCTTGATTACAGCATATAGCATCACAGCATATATAGCATCAAACCAAAGTGCTTTATTGTAACAAAATATTATATTCTATGTCTGGAAGTACTTTTCTTCAAAACTTTTTGCCATATATATACTTATTCGGATTAAATTTCTATGACGTTGGTATCAACCAAACACGAATAAGGATCTAAGCCTTAAACGCACTGCATCACACTGCGTGATATTTAATTTTAACCCTAAAATATCACTAATCAAAATACGCAATTGTGGGGTACAACCGATACCCGTATACAGAGTTATTATAATCTACAACAAGGGTTTATGAAAGCTGACGATAGTTATTCCAGGGAGCCGTGTTTAATTAACGTTTCCTCAAATGTCACCATTCACGAGTTACAATGGCGCAATGAGGCTTTGTTTGCCGAAGTTGTTTAGCAGAGTATCACCTACCCAGTTGACTCAATTTCGCGATGTTAATTGGAATCACGCCGATACCCCGCGCCTCGCCTTTTGTTATTGTGAGTTATAGCTTTACAGCCAATTAAGAATAGAACAAAAAACATTAGAACAGTATCTGGAATATTCTAAAGATATTTGCACGTTCTGTAGAATTTAGGTACAATAGTAGACAAATTAGAAAGTTAACAAATATTTTGCCCCGGTGGGGTTAATTTACGTTATTATTGAATTTGATAGGTTGATTTTTAAAATATTACGTAAGTTCACGTCTGTAATCCCCGAAGATGTAGGCAGAGGATTGTAGTACACTTTTACGTTTCACCAGTTACGTTTACGTCCCAAGGAATAAGTGCTGAGCATATTGCCATACACCGGACACATGTCCACACTCCGAGCCAAGACTAAAAATCTAAATGATAAAAATCTAATAGGGTTCTGGACACGAACATCCCGATCGATAATTGCCCTTGCAACCAACACGACCAACGAGGGAGTCAAAATTTTACATTTAAAATGTTACGTTCTGAGAATATATTGTTTTTTTAATTTGTAAGTCTTAAAGCGAATAAATGAAACGAATATATGATGAAACAAATTTAATACATACAAAACTATATAGAAAATGACAAAAAACAAAAATTTATATTTTGTAATTTTATATTCAGATGAATATGACAATTAACGATTGATCTGACAAAGCTGGGAAATATTAATGAATTGGTATTGTTACTTCACCAATTCTTGGCACAGAGTTTCAACCGCCAGAATATTGCGGGCTTGAAAAACTTCACACTACGTCGAGTGTAGCTATTGGAGGAGGCGCTAACAATGTGTCAATATTGTGAAACTCGTAAAAAATAAACACCCTGAGTTTTACGTGGGCATACAACGTTTTTTTGGCTTTTCACGCTATGCTCCGATATTTATTGCACTTATATTGTTCGTTCAAATACGTTTTCCTTTCCTGTGTATAGTGTAATATTATCAACGACCAGATACACTGTACTTTTTATTCAAAACACGAAAAAGGGTACAACGAAATAACAAAGGGAAACTTCTAACTACAAATAAATGAACCTAACATCACGCCTGCATTCCCCGAAGAGATAGACGGACCCGCATTTCACCAACTACTTACCAGCATGATATTAAAAGTATCGAATATTATACGATACTGGCCTTAATGTCTCTTATTTAGAGAGGATACCCATATCCAATGACGAAAGTAATGAAGGGTTGTTAATGAAGATAATAAAAAAATCAAGTCAATAAAGGAATATTCACTTTTCATTTATATAGTCATTTATTAGTAATTTTAGTATCAAGTATTTCTAGCTGACGTAGTTGAATTCCTTAAATGTTAATGATGTGTGCTTACAATATAAATGAAGGTTTAAACGGAATCGACCTCGATATCTATAAGAAAATCAAGCAAATAGAAATTCCAACCAGCAGCTTTCGTAAGGCACTTAACGTCGTAAACGCAAAGGAACTTTTTCCTTATTCGACTCTATGTACTTAAGTCACACTTTTGGGGTATCTCAATTAGGTACTGCAATGCGGTGGGGTAGAGTGTTCTGCACTGTCATCAGTGGCAATAAATAAATTGGAAATTTGTACCAAACTCGGTTGAGCTGCAAGTCACTTCAATGAAATCCCGTAATAACTTTGCGTATTGCCAACGAACTCTATGTCGGTGATTGCGCAACAATATTGAGAATCGCGAAAACAAACCAAATGAGCCTAACCTCAGGGGATTGTTATAAACATTGACGAATTCTGTTCTTTACTTTCCGGTTCCATCATCAAGCTATGATCGTGAAGTGTTATCTTTTTGATGTTGATATACATATGTATTATGTATATAATCCCAATGAGAATTTTACTCGTAGAGTTGAGTATTCGCTGTTGAAGAATTTATAGTTTTGACTGTCCAATTCAGTCACTATATGTCAGTCAGTATATGTATTTATGAATTGAATATACGTACATGTGCTTGAAAACTTTAAATGATTACTGACAAACTTCACTGGCCACCTCAAGGCTTTATAGTTAAATTAAATTAGTACATTACCAAAATTTATATATACTTGCTAATATTTAAAAGAATATATCAATTTAAAATACATAAAAAGGCTAATATTATTTTACATAAAACATTTTCGTATTTTTGTACACTACGTCTATTTCAAGTCAAGTTGAAGTGTTTTTTTTTATTATCTTTATAGGTCGTTCAACGTAAGTTATTCTTTTACAAGAAAAAACCATCTTCCCGAGTCCGTGTTATCAGAACGAAATAAATCATTTTATGGTTAGCTACCGATCTTGATAAGAAATTTAGTAGCGGAAGTAAATGTCAAGTTTTATTTTTTGCCGTTTGTTTCATGTTGGAGCCACTTTTGGAAAATTGAGCATAAAAAAATTAAAAAAATTTTTGAGCTTTTAAAATGTTTATGTCTAATAATCTTATTTTACATTAATGTTAAGTAATTTTCTTCTAAAAGTTGTAAGTACTAAAAGTTGTAAGCCACCACTAAAAAGTCTAAATTAGAAAAGTCTTGTATTGAAGGCGCTATTGAAACGAAAAAAATGGATTTTGATAAAAAGTGTCTGTTGTTGGCCAGTTGATTGGTTGAGCCAGTGTATCGGAAAACGTGAATTGACGTTTGTGGTCATCGCAAACAATAATTATACACTGGAAACCGACTGGTTAACGTCCCCCCCAAATCACCAAACAGAATGCTACGCGCACTAACTCTACTTAATTATACATGCGGTTCCACGACATCGATAAAGCGTTCCATTTAATATAATAGTCAAGAGAACATGACGTAACAGATAGGATAAGGGAATAATAAAAATATATTTCTGTTTTATTTTCGTTTCAGATCGTCCTACATTAAGTATTCCAAGATGAATATCTGATCGGCGCTCAAGCTACTTGGCCATCATTTAACGTCAAGCGCACTCGAGCCAGAAAGCTTTAGTATTCAAAAGCTGTGACGCCATATAACTTCTTTCACTCATATTAACTTTGAGGCATTGGAATAACACGGAATGGTAGATATAAAATATTTCATACCAAATTGAAATACGGAAAGTTAAAAATGATAACTAAGTTGATTAAAACCAGCACTGCGTAGTTTCCATAATGTGGTTATATTAAAATATTGGTTATATTAAACAGATAAATAAATGTGCCAACTTAAACATAAACCAAAATTTTAAGGTATGACGACAAAACTCTACCTTAATTGGAGATATATTACTGTATCATATAATGTTTCATGCATTTAATTACATATATTGTATATTACATTAAATTAATATGCAGTATTGCCGTATAATGGTTATATGAACAAAGCACGTTAAATGTCGGTGACACCGTGTTTTTTAGGCAGAAAAAAATATTTATACATATTTATAAAATTTTAAAATAATACATCCCATCACATGGAAAGTGTACGTAAATCATTCAACGTCGATTTCAAATCGGGACGGTATTCTATTCAACGCAGGCAATCTGACGTTAACAGAATATTCGCTTCACTTGCAATATATTTGACGTATGATAAGTTATATTAAAACTATGTTACAAAATTTTAGTTAAATTGAAAATATAACAACTTTATCTTTAAAGACCCTGTATGTTTCTTCTATATTCTTAATGCTTCACCCTCTGCCTATACCATAAGGTGCCGGGTGTGATGTTATAATATTAATAATATCTTAAGTCAACCAAGATAAAAGTTTGTGAATGAGTAAATGATAATGCTTGCGAATTAATAAAAATATTTTACAGAATACATCTAAGGATATCAATTTAATTCTTGACCGGAGTTGTCATATTAGAATATTGAACGCCTCAGTTACGAGTTTGTGTCGTAATAAAACAAGTTGTAATCCATTATATGTGAAGTTTCATGATTCATGCGTATAGTTGAAATGTATGAAGTTTGGAAATGATTTCCCTTCCATATTAACACTAGATTCCTACAACGAAAGGATTCCGTACCGCGACGTAAGCTCTATCCAACTGTTAGAAGTTTCGACCTACATATCATTATCACTAAAGTCGCGATTTGAAGCTTATATCGCGGATTACGTCGGTAATCTCAAGATTGACAGTGTTATAAAGTTATTGGTTTGTCCATCAATTGTGACTTCAGAACCGCGTATGTATTAAATGGCATTTCGGCGTGCGAAATACATTGTCGTATTCACATATAAATTGTAAGTAATTGGCTAAGTTTATGCGCGTTCGGGACGCCGCTGATCGCACAATAGCCGCCTCGGCACCCTCGGCGACGTTGCGTTATCGTTATACGCAATAATTTCGCACGTCTCCACCTCGGGCGGGCTATAAAGAACGCGCGACACTTTCGCCATAAGTATTCTTAAGGAGGTAAAGTCGGAAGGAAGGGACAACATGAATGCTTTTAACCTACTTTGCGAATTTACGTCGTTTTCGCCAACATGGATACAAACATCGCGGGTAATAAGTAATATTTTTTCTCCTTCAGCGATGGCAGCTTACGTGGATATTTAGCTGTGGTATGTACTAGAGACGCTCTGCACTGTATAATTATTATTGTCGGTGTTAATTTAAATATTAAATAATACGATATATGACAAATGTATTGAACCGTCATTTTGTTGAGTTAAAAGGGTTGATCTATAACATATTCCACCGTCCCGCTCTAGTGAGGACAGTAGGAGGTTCGGGTTTATATTTAAGCCATATATGAAATGTTTTTAGACCACCTGAAAAGACTAGGCTGAGACTTAGCAACCGTAAGGAGCTATAATTCGAGACTAGAACGCAAACGGTAGTGACAACGCGCTACTTGATTCCTTTAAACTTCTAGTAAAACGCCATTACCTAGAATAATTACATGTACATGTACATAT
>DWEJ01000381.1:0-17315 GCA_018245835.1 Mysoria sejanus stolli | reverse complement strand
GGGGTCCGCGTCGCGATGGTACCAGCGGCGGACGAGCGTGTAGCTGTAGCCGGCTAGCTAACTTGTTCTCCGAATTCGCGTAATTGACGATGGAGTGGTGTGGGAGTGAGGGGGGCTCGAGCGGGAGATTTGGCGGTTGGCCTTGACAATGAACCGGCGGCGGCGCGCACACGGCCGCGCGCGCGTCGCCACACGCCGCGCACACACGTACAAATGGAAGTTATTCCACGAACGGCCTCACCCACACACTAATTGCGAGGGTTGTCTTAGACTCGGCTCTCTTGTTAGATTTTATATCGAGCTTTTGCGAGATACGATCACACGTGTGTACCGAATGCCAACGGAATTCATAACGTTTGTCATTATTATGGGCATGTTTTGGAATATTGATGTAAATAAATCTTGACTTATTCCAGAATATATTACGTTCATTTGCCTTTTTTTTAGGTTCGGAGAGAATTCTAATAATATTTTCTTTTTTATGGGCGTATACCTTTGTACGACAAATAATTTAACCACCAGTCCTACTCCTTCCTTATAACATGTTGCAATAATTAAAAAACACTTACTTTTTTAATTATTGTAACATGTTATACGGAAGAAGTGGGACTTTTGGTTAAATTATTTGTCGTATGAAGGTATATACACTGTATAATAAATTGACTACAATTACTGGTTCGTTGCTAGTTAGTGGTGGTTCAATTCCCGGGTATGGTACTACTGGATTTTTTTATCTTAGATTTTGCAATAGTGGTTCGGAGTCTGAATATGTGTCTAACTTAGTTTTTGTTATAGTGGTTTGGAGTCTGAATACATATGTGCCCGGTGTACCTATGGCAATAGGCTCACCATATATGTTTCACGGTTAGACGTAATCGTAACGATGGAACGTAGGAATGTACTACACTTCTCTGTCTACCTCTGCAGGACGTGTTACAGGCGTGATGTAACAAGTGCTGTCACGTACTTTTCTGTGTACTCGGTAATGGTCTTGGCTGGTGTGGTATTGAAATGCATAAAATATTAAAGTGATATATGCATACGAGCTGATTTCGAAATCAAGCAAGGACTCGGTAAAAAAATTCGCGAATATTATTTCCGCGTGCAAATTCGTATTAACTACGCTGGTGTTGCGGCGGCGTGATAGTAAAGTTTTATCGAGTGTCCTTGGCGTCTGGCAACCCTACCGCCAAAAAAACGAACGGGTCTGGCCGGGCGCGCAGCCGTCGCCGCGTGTGCCTGCCCTAACACAACACACATAGTATAGGCGAGCTGTAATTTGAATATCGCCCAATGAAACATAGCGTATTGCTTGACAGTTTCATTAGTGTTTCGCTATCGTAAAGCGTATAGGATAATAAAATTTTATTGTAACGTGGAACATCACGCGGTAATCTCCGGAGAGGTAGGCAGAGGAATGCAGAACATTCCTACGTTTCAACAGATACGTTTACGTCTCTGTTCGGATTGCGGGTGAGCCAATTGCCGTATATTTGTCAGAGTCCGTGCCATTACTAGTGGGTTTTGAATTCTAAGTTATGAAAATGCAGTGGTGCCCAACCCGGGATTTGAATAGAGGACTTCTCGATCAGCGGTGGCGCTTGGCACCACTCGGTCAACGGGGCAGTCACAATGACTGTCTTTTTTCTCTTATCATGCGTCAGGCCAGCATTGGGCTATGATCCCGTGCGATCTAGGGTACAGATATGTCGCGTGATTTAACACGCATGGAATACGCCTGTTCGCAATGTTTATTATTACTCTACCGTTTATTAGAGAGTTATGTTGGCTCCAGCGTTGGAGGCGTGAGCCTGCCCTAGCACGATACAATTTGGTTACCCAAGGAATTGAGCGATTATGTCTAGGTGCTAGCCACAGGTGGAATACATTTCAATACTATAAATTGTTTGTGTAAAGTCTAATGTTTTATTAGGTACATTGCTTTGAATTTATTTCCATATCTTTTTATATGTCCAACGCACTTAGACTCCAATCTATGGTGTACATACATTGGTATTTCTATGGATGTCAAATGTAGGTATGTACAATGGGTGTTAATTATTTTATCTGTGCACTGTCTTTTACTGGGCACCGCTGATATTGAGAAGGATTTGGGTAATAACGACGCAAGCTAGTCAATTGTGAATTGGGAGTCCTAACACGGTTTCCGGAAAGTTTTCAACAACTGTTGAGGCTAGTAGGCTTTCTCAGAATGATTTTATTCAGCGTTAAAACCAGTGATGTTCAATCTTGAAAGGCAGGTTAGTTTATATTATCAAAGATGCGTTGCTCGTCGAGTCGATAGTTGATCGTGAGTGATCAGCTATCGTGTTGAAAGTATTGGTTGCAAATGTCTAGGGTGCGTCGGGCAGGTTATGTTCGTACTTGATCAGACATGGTCGCCACTCGAAAAAGGCTTCTATTAGGCACCCCAAAACTAAATAGGGGATTATTCTATTGCCGTAGATACAAGCTAAGTAATATAAAAAATTGCTTACGTTTCCCACTATACCTATTGTATTGTATACATACCTATAGTATTTCGTTCACATCAGATGTTGTAGGTATTACTCATAAAATCCAAACGTATTCTTAACACATCCAAGCTAATCAATCACGGCACGCGTCTCATACAATCAAGCGGTGTCTGTAATTACAACGAGGAGAGGGGAACACACACTTGGCATTTAATTTGATGTTTCGGCAATAGGAAATCCGTCTCAGCCCGACAATAAAATTTAGCGATTAAAGTTAGAAGTGTAAAAAATCCTCATTGGGACCTTTGTAAGTGGCCACGGTTCTAAGAAGACCGCCACACAAATACCGCTGTGTTATGTTACGTGTGATTGACTTCTTTTGGAGGGATGGATATTATATCATGCCTCTAGACGTTCATTAATCAAAACGAAATATTTATAGCGGGTAGACTAGACAAAAAAAAATAAAAAATACTGTTAAACAAAAAATACTGCGATGTGCATGTTAAGCAGTGACAGCAGCCTAGTGGTTTAAAATTCAGCATCGCACATCGGCGGTCCCGAGTTCGAATACTGGCGCTTACCGCTTTACAAAAAAAAAATGCATTTAAGATTAAATATTAGATACTTGTTATAACGGTGAAGGAAAACATTAGGTGGAAATCTGCGCACGATTAAGAGTTATAAGAAAAAATGTTCTCTATATGTACATATTTGGCATACTCTCTCATTCTGTAAAGAGACCCATGTTCAGCGGTGACGTCATAACAGGGTCCCGCGATTCACTAGTTACGTTTACGTTTCACTATAGAATAAGTGATGTGCTTATTGCCATACATCGGGCACATTTTCAGGTTCCGAGCCGCTACTAGACAATCTGAGTTAGAAAAATCTGGTAGTGCCCGACCCGCGATATGAACCCAGGACCACTCGATTGGCAGTCGCGATTGCAACAAGCAAGACCACCGAGGCATTTAAATTTACACTTATTTCTGCCTTATAACAGCAGTGTTAAGCGCTGCCGTATTCTGGTTTGAAGGGTGTGGTTAGAGAGACATACTTTTTCGAGGCATTCCCGCTTAGTCCTCAGGGGTAGAGGCGCATCTGTGGTCGACCTGAGATAGGAATCTAATCTTATCTGGGGTTGAATAATAATGTCCATGGGCGGCAGTAGCCACTTACCATCAGGTGGACTGCATGCTCGTCTGCTACTTCTATATTATTAAAAGAAAAATTGTTTCGTTCAATAATTTTATTGTAGTAAGATTATTATCCATACTTCCATTATAAATTCAAAACTATTCCACTAATGTTATTAATTCGAAAGTAACTCTGTCTGGCTGTTTGTCTGTCTGTCTGTCTGTCTGTCTGTCTGTTACGCTTTCACGCTTAAACCACTGCACCGATTTTGGTAAAATTTGGCATAAACATAGATAAGAAGTTGAGAAAGTAGTTATAGTTTTTATCCCAATAATCCCACACGAACGGGGCATATAACGATTAATGTTGAAAAATCTTGCATGTTGGTAGCTTTCCCACGTGCGCCGCGTAAACCAGCAGAGATACACCAAAGTAATGTATTAGAGAATTGTCGACCTATAAAAATATCTACTACAAAAAGTCCGCGATAGCATGTGTCTTTATCTTATGGTTAACTCACAATAACTACTTTTATGTTAAAAATTCAATTAAAGAATATTATGTTATTTTTGAGGGTGTTTTGTTCTGTTCAGTATTAATCCTTATGTGAATAAATCCATATGTTAGTTTTGCCATTTAATATAGATCAAAACGGTCCTCTACACTATATGAATCAAACAAAAATATTAGAAGATATTACAGATATAATATTATACGCCACCAACAAAATATTACCTACGCAAGCCAGCGCTCCATATGACATGTCGAGCTGGTGTCCGTGTCGCGCTCCTTGGCCCTCAACCCTACCTCGTCAGGTCATTTTGTCTAGGTATTTGGTGTTTTTCATTTCTTTGTGAAGCAACGTATAGGCTACTTTTCATCCTAGATTTCCTACGAGGTCGGTATTTACGCAGGAAAAACTTTGTGACACACTGATTTTCATGCAGACGATTTCGTGGGCACAGCTAGTTTAATATAAGCGTTAAAATCTATATCAGTGTTTTGTGTTAATGATATGAATACATCATAGTAGTAATTTGCCTTAGAGAATCGTAAAGACTTCTTACACCGCGATGAGAATGAAAAGAGCGGATTATCATTCTATCTTGAGTTATTGATTTATTACAACGTGAAGTTAATCTTTATTTTTTCATGTTTCGTAGATGATTGCACTCAATGAAGAAAATTTATGCAAAAGTTAAGAAATTTCATTTAAATATTTTTAATAAGATAAAGAAATTTGTACTTAAATTACTGTTACAAGTAACCGATTAAGAATCTAATTAACTTACCGGTTAGGTAGTATACATATGTATATATTGAGTTAATATTCTCAGTTTTAATATAATATGTAGTTCTACTCATACTAGGAAATGAAAGGATTGCTCCTGCCTACGTGGAACCGAAGGATTTTTATCTTGACCCCGTTAGCAAGTTATAATACTTTATGCATAATAACCGAATTAAAATACAAAAATTATTGAACCTTGTAATCTGCTTATGAGTATGTAAAATAAAATGGTATATTTACAAAAATATTTCATGTTTCGTTTTTGTTTCTGCTGTATTATTTAACTCGATAAAATATATGAATATATTTGTAACTCTAAGAATATACGTTATGTTTTTATATACGAGGAACGAACACATCACTCTCAGGCACTTCAAATATTCAAATAACACTTTGTTTCCCATTAGATATTGTTCCGTCGTTTTGCGAAAATGGGCTTTATGCCGAAACATTTCTGTTGCAAAGTTTGAACAGATGTATAATTATCACAAGCAACGAGAATATAATGGCATCTGTTATGAAGGCAACTTTAAGGGTAATAACAATTAATTTTGACAAGCCAATTTGTATTACAAACTATCGCTAGAATTGTGAGCTTCTTTGTATATGAGATTTCCTAAAAACGTGATTTCACGCCTGTAATCCCCAAGAGGTAGGCAGAGGATTTCAGAACACTCCTACGTTTCAACAGTTACGTTTACGTCCCACAATAGAATAGGTGGTGAGCCTATTGCTATATTGGTGGTACATATCCAGACTCCGAACCACTACTAAAAAATCTAAATCAGAAAAATTTAGTAGTGCCCGACTAGGGAATCGAACCCAGGACCTCCCGATCGGCAGTCGCACTTGTAACCAACACGACCAACGAGGCAACAAATGACATTTCCTAGTACCTAAATTACTCTTGCTTGAAACCAGTTGCAGACTTAACGAGTAAATATTACGCATGATAGAAATAGAATTTAAAGGGATTATTGTTAACTTGTCGGGTGGAAGTAAAAAGAAACTTTATGTAAAATTAGTATTATTTATATTTCTGTTGTCATCTAAAACTTTTTTATCGGTTACGTCCTATGATGGAAATCATTTCTATATTTGTAAATAAAATATTCTCTGCGTAAAGCTCCCTATGAGAGTGAAAATAAAATATCATGATAATAAAGAAGATAAGTGATAAGAAAATATAAGATATAAACTTTATTCTTAACTAGCGTTTACATAGTGGTTATGCCGCTAAAGCAGATCACCAAAGAAGCATACAAAGTTACATTGACTTTACTGTTGATTGATAAAAATATTCGTAAACAAATAAATGTACCAAATACGATGTATCCCTAACGATAAAGGAAGCCAAGTGAGATGCTACGTCAGTTCGTAGCTTTTTATGTGTTTGTTTTGTTTTACGTAGCCGATTTCAACTTTATTATATAGACAACCTACGTAGTATTTTACTTCAAGGGGCACATTTTCTTAGAAATATTAAATATAGTATTAATGATAGTTAGCTACTATTATATAATAGTATGCTTATATTAATAATAGTATGCTACACTGCATTGTAGCGCTATAAAACCACTACAAAGTATTGTCACTCAGCACGAGCATTATCTGATCTTAGTGTTACTATCCAGGAACGATAACGCTTCCTTGTAGACCATTGTACGGGGTAGTCTTTTGTTAAGTACCAAATCGAAAATCTAAATGAATGTACCATATAGATAACTGCTTTTTGTAGTGTGGTTGGCGAACGGAACGTGTTCAAGTAGAGCCAGGAGTAGCGTGTGTAATGTGTCGTTAGTGAGACTCGGAGCGGTACTCCGGAACGATTTGCGGGCAGTACTTTTAGAGGAGCATTTGGTCTGCAGCAGTTTGTCATGTTATATTTTTTAGATCGTAACATATTCTGAAAAGTAATTCGGCTCATATAATAAAGGCAGAATAGTTCATCATTTTTATGCATACATTTTTATTGCATTTCCAGTATCAACATGTATATAAAGTTGTCCAAAAGTTTCTTAGCCTCAACAGTGGAGGAGATTAACGGCCTATTTTTTATGTGAAGAACCGCATTAACTACTTAACATTTGGCAAACAGTACTTCCGAACGCAATCACTATAAATCACCAAAGTTGGGCGACACTAGGCGCAGTCCTCTCGTGGCTTCTGACCGATAATGACATTTTTTATGCGATTTGATGCGTTTGAGAGCGTTGAGGGCGTTATAGATCGATCCTTACAGCCGTTAAACTCTGGCGAAAATATAAAGAGGTTCAGTTTTGTTGTAAATAAGTTCGAAACTAACCTATACTATACGTTAGTGTTTATTTAAATATGATTACATTTTTTTTACTCCATTTCGCTGATTGTCAAAGTATAACATCACGCTTTTATTTCTCTGAAGGCGCAAGCAGAGCAGTGTAGGTCTATCGCCTTTCAATAGGGAGAGTCTATTGGTATATGTTGTTTTAATGGCGTTCGATTAGTAAATTAATAATATTTTCCACAAGCACAGGTATGAAATTAGACACACATACATACATGCAAATTATATGTAAAGAATGATGGCAGGACACTTAAAGTTTAGGTAATTTATATTTAGCAAATAAATGATATAAAATAATACATTAAATTCTTTTGTTTATAATGTCCATATCAGATATAGAATGGTAACTGGTCAAGAAATAGTGCATAGAGATATATTGAGACCTTTATGACAAGATTCACTATATCGTTCAAACTTTAAAATTTACTGAATTACTGTTGAATATGAACCACTTTGTTAACCCAACTATAGTGTGTATTATGGGTGATTAGTATCAAATAATTAATCAAGAAAATTGAAGAACACTGATTTACTGCTATTATTATGTTTATTAATATATGTATCTATACATAAACGTTTTCTCTGGTCTCCTAGTGCTATTTACAGCAGTCAAGGCACGATTTTCATTAGGAATCCATTTTGAGTCTCCATTTGTGTCGGAGAGTCCCTAGGGATATCAGCGTAAGTACAGAGGTTTGTAAATACAACCGAAATCCTAAGAAATATTAAGATATTATTTTGCGAGATAGCTGGAAGGTGAATGCCTGTAACTGTTATTTGGGTTCATTGAACGCAATCTGTTCCTGTTGATAGCATTATTTACATCGTTGTGTTACAGTTTACGTTTCAAATTAGTCGTTAGCAATAGAAATGTGGGCCATCTGTATAGATCTTTATATTTGAATTAAGAATATTTAAAAAAATACAGTCCATTTGTTTTAAATGAAAGAAATATGATAATATACATACGTATACCAATATAAATACCTTAAATGTAAAATGATTTCATGATTTTACTATAAATATGTAGAAGATAAGATTTGCTCTCATAGGTACGATTAATATAACTCACAGTAAAATAAAATACACTTTTGTAAAAACGGATGATGTAACTGAATATATGGTTCCCTAGAGACAGATTCGTAGGACCGACCATCTAGTTTATACAGAGAACCGGCGAGAAATGAGTTGTTATCTATTTTATTGCTGTTATTTATCGTTTCAGTTTACTTTATGGAATTAAATTTAATACATACATTGTACACATACACTCATTTGTATTCATAGGATACCCTTGACGGTTACGTCCAAAATTAGGGCACGGGAATGTCAAAAGATCCGCGCAGAAAAATCCGAACGGTGACCAGCATGAGTGGTATTGTAGAACGTGGCAATTATTTTAATACAGTGACTACACTATCTTTAATTAGAGTACAAACCCGGGCAGTGCCGATTGTGGAAGATAAGATCATTCTGTAAACTACAGTTTGCCAGTTTAAATATCTAATCTCTCCGACTATTTATTAACTAGAGCAAATTGTTTAATCCATCGAAGTGGCTTTCGATGTCGGTGATACAAGCGGAAGCAGAAAGTATTTGCAGAAAGTTAAATAAACGATACATTATTATGTAATAGTTCTTGCAAGGTGTACAGCAAAACGCCCATCATTCTAAGGGAGGTATAACAGGTAAAACGTGAGAGTATACTACACTTCTCGGCCTACTTATTCGGAGAAATACAAACGTTAATTTGCTTTACATATCATCTTTTTTTTTTTTTTTTTATCTTCACGCCTATAATCCCGAAGAGGTTTACATATTAGTTACATTTAATCCTCTTATATAATTTTATTTAAACACCAATATTGATTAAAGCACTGAATTGTTATGTGAACATAAAATGATTTAGATATTTTGTTTTAGTTAAAAGATTTTCTTCTTCGTTTAGAATATTGTTCTGTAGATGTCAGATGTAAAATATTTTTGTTCGAATAGACATTTTTGTTCTTTCTTTTATTTAATTAAGTACGGGGTAAGTGTTAATGTATAAAAATTCTTGTCGTAAAATCACTACTGCATGTAACAAGTTATTGGTTCATTATATATGATGTTCACAATTAGAGCGCCGGAGTAACATCAACTAATTAATTTCAAACATTGGAAATAAACTTAGTCCCATTGAACCTAGGATTTAATGTTCATGGTTGTGTCGAGAATATCATTCGCTACTAACTTCAGAAAATGTGGCCTATGTACAATATCTTAACTTGCTTTAAACTCCTCATTTACACACTCAATCGCTAACAATATTAGTATTAATACCATAATCAACCATTTTATCATGAATTGTATCAGAATTAAGTGACCAAATTGCGAATATACCTAATATCTGTCCACGCCACTTACATTTAGAGCAACGAAATAATTAAGTTGGGTGATAATTTCACGCCCAGAACAGATAAAGTGCTTTATTGGCAATGCTCCAAGAATATATACATATATAGAATTCTACAGGTGATTTCAATGAAAGCGTGATATGTAAAATTAATCTTACAGAAGTCGACAGCGTGCATCATGCATAATGTTTTATAATATACTAGATGTGCTAGTTGAATTCAATGTGTCACTAAGTTTTTCCCGCGTAAATACCGACCTCGTGGGAATTCTAGGATGAAAAGTAGCTTATATCTTGTTCCACAGAGAAAAGATAAAAATTAAATACCTAGACAAAAAGATGAGCAAGCGAGCTAGGGGTGAGAGCCGAAGGGCGCAACGCGGACGCCAGCTCGGTATATCTTACTTACGTATACGCACTTTATTTACTCACCCAACTGTATTTATGAGCGACTCTACAAAAACTTATGACTATGTTTTATTATACCTCTTAAAATAAGTTTAAACCTAGAGAATAATATGAAATTAAACGTGCGTGTCGTCGTCGACCGACTTTCTAGATGTAACATTTAAAAGGTCACAGCGCTAGGTGGCGCTAGTAGATTCTTGTTAATTTTGCCACATTCGGTTATCTTCAACAAACGTAGTAGTACACGACATTTTCGTGTACGCTATGC
Source organism: Mysoria sejanus stolli (assembly GCA_018245835.1). Classification (NCBI taxonomy): domain Eukaryota; kingdom Metazoa; phylum Arthropoda; class Insecta; order Lepidoptera; family Hesperiidae; genus Mysarbia; species Mysarbia sejanus. The sequence continues at coordinate 7,010 of DWEJ01000381.1, read as the reverse complement.
TTTTTTTCCGATTAACTTTATTTCCCATGGGAATGAGATATTTTTCCGCGGTAAAAAGTAAACTATGTCCTTTTTCAACGTCTTATCTATGTTTATGCCAAATTTTATCAAAATCGGTGCAGTGGTTTAAGCCTGAAAGCGTAACAGACAGACAGACAGACAGACAGAGTTACTTTCGAATTTATAATATTAAAGTATGGATGGATTAAGTAAGTCACCTACAAAGTATTAAATAAGTAATTATTAAGTTTAAGCTTTCCCGTTTATAAATACGATTATCACTTATAATTTTTATTTTTATTTGAGTCAGAAAAACGAAAACCTTCCGTTTATTATGCAATCATTGAAGATATAATAAATTCATCTGATAATAAAAAATATAATTAATTACCACTTTGTATGTTATATAGGAATTGATTTATACTCATTTTAAATGAACTAGAAAGGTTATATTCATTTTATAAGCAAATTATTAATTGTGTATAGTTTTTACATGAAATATTGGGGCTTGTCTGTAACTGTTAGGGGATTTTGAAACACGTATATCGCTTCCGAGAGTAGAGCAGATTTTGATCGTATTTAAAATAGAACTTTCGCATATTTTAATACAACACTACTATTTAAATACTTTTAAATCGCCGTTTCCTGCATCAAGCTGCTAACGTTCTCGTCTTCAAATTACGTATTTACTTTCAACTTTGCTTTCAATGCGACACAACTTCTGCGGAATGTTGTACGTTCGCTTCGATATTTGTGTGCGTGATTTTCCGGCGCTTACGGTAAATATGTGAATGGATAAAAGGAGAAAAAGCAAAAAAAAGTATTTCTGAGTGTTTACGAATATTTTTCCTTCGACTGCCTCGTTGACTGGCAAGAATGTTTGTATTTGAACCCCGAGTGGGGCATATTATTGGGTTGGTCTAATTTCAAATTCCCAGTAACAGGTAGAAGTCTGGATTTGTGCCCAGTGTAGGCTTTGACGTGTTTTTGTGCTTCATAAACACATCACACACAAACACACACAACGCTTCTGTACTTGTGTTGTAGGCCGTCACAGATCATATTTAATTATTTACCGACTTGGAGAAAAAATTTTACGACGCAATGTTTACATAGTTATTCTATATAATGTGAATATACTTATTATGAATAAACGGCTACATGAATGTATGTGAAGCACGTCACTTCTGTAAGGCTGAAAATAGACCTAGCGTGATGATATACACTCGTATTATTAATTATAATAGTATTTTACCACGTATGATTTCTCCATAAGATTTATACTTTTCTTTTTGACCGACTATCTCCTTTGGAAATATTCCAATAAATAAGTCCACGCGCATAACTGATCGCCTTACGGGCTTGACAGTTTCTGAAGTTATACGTCGATATTAATGGCTTCATTTAAACTTCGGCTGCTTAAATATCTTTCAAAAGTTCTTAAATGTATCAAGTTTTGTTTACGGAGTACTTAAACGCAGGCGTGTTTCTTAATTTTTCTTTTGTTTATGTTCTGTTCGGGTACCAAGGATGTAGTCTGTAACGATAAATTTAATTTTTTTACAGCAGTATTTATTTTTTCATGAAGTAAATACTTGTGCCAAAATGTTAATGATAAGAAAACATTATCACAATACATATCGTAATTATAATAGGAGACGAATTTTAAATTTCATTTGACAAACAAAACCAAGGTAATAAATAACAGCAATAAAATAGATAACAATTATATAGTTATCTGTTTTTAACGCATAATGGATGTCTGGTGCTGCGAATCTGTCTCTGGGGAAACATAATTTCCGTTATACTACATGTTTCGTCAAATTTGTAATTTGTATTATTGTAATATTGACGGCACTTACGAGATGTAATTTTATTATCGTATATGTAAAAAAATGCGATATTTGTAGAGATATATAGCGCTCGGTATTCTCTGCTTACCTCGCACTGAATGAATTAACGGAAGCGTGATGTATAATAGTAATAATTAACTCATGGTATTTGTGATGTGAATAGTTCACTATTGCAAATAAACATACATATGTATATGTAATTAATTTTTTATTAATTGTTTAATAAATGTTTTATTGTAAATAATTATTGCAATTATAAATTTCTTAACTTTTATTCAGCTTAAAATATTACATATTTAAGCATGATTAAAGATTTGTTCAGACGGCCTACACTTCTAACGCTGACGACTAATTTGAAACATAAACTAAGTAACTTAAGGATATAAACAATAGCGTTCAATAAGAACAATTTACATTTCATTAGTCCAAATAGAAGTTAGACTTTTACCTTTAGGCCTTTACCTTTTTTTACCTTTCAGCTAACTTGCGAAATAGTATCTTAGTATTTTCGAAGTTTCCGCTCAGAGATTTTGGTTATATTTACATCCTCTGTACTAACGCTGATGTCCCCAGCGAATCTCAGACACAAATGGAAACTCAAAATGAATTCCTAATGAGAATCGTGCTTTGCTGCTGTAAATAGCACTAGGAGTTCAGAGTAAATATTTTTATATGAAGTTTAAATGTTTAAAATTAGCTCATGTACAACAATATTTCATTTTGTACATATTTAGGTAAAAATAATGTGCGTGTGCGTGTGCGTGTGCGTGTGCGTGTGCGTGCGCGTGTGTTTGATGTGTATTTAAAGTGTAAATGCAATGTGCGCTTCGGATGTAAGCATATTTTGCCGAATGTTACCCTCGTCCATCTACGAAAGTAATATTTTGACAAGGGCTAGAAATACTTATTTTCGCATATGAATGTGTTAATAAAAGAATTGTAGAAAGTTTATTTGCTGAACATTCTATATTCTACGTAAGTTTGCTTTAAAGTTCACCGATTGTACCTGTTTCGTTACAGTTCACGAATTTCGTCTGATATCAAAGTATATCGTGCTCTTCTTGGTTCGAGAACGCTCGTAAAAACTTGCCATTATCGGTCATATAACCCTGAATCACCCGGGCCCGGTGTTGCCTTGCTTTAAGAACTTATTGTCATTGCGACAGCAGGTACAGCTTACCAAATATTCAGCGGTGACTACAATGTTTTATATATAAAAAATATTTTTAATTTTATTACCAATGTTGAAATTTGGAAGATTTTAAGTTACATATCTTCACGCCAGCATATTGTTACCGAAATGAAGTCATACAGAAAATTTATAATATCAGTAAAAGTATCACAACTTCTACTTTAGCCATGGTTTACATGGTTTAGTCACTATTTGTAGTGATTGCAATTATTAACATGATGGCATATCATATAATTCAGAAACCTTTAGCAGCGGAATATTATATAAACTTATTTATGATTATGTGTTAATAAGAGTGTATACGAGTTGGTTTATTAAATTTAAAAACGACAAAACGATAACCTAACCTAACAGAACAATTGGGTAAATACTAATGGAATATTTATAAGGGAATAAATTGTTTCCATAATACTTAACGCTCCTCAAATGTGAAAAGCTACGCTACGAAGTATTCTAGCTCAACTACGTACCGTAGACTTGAGATCGCCTACGAAAAACAAAAGAAGCCCAAAGGAGCTAGGCGGCGTAGCATCACGTTTTGTTTCTATTGTTGTTAGTAGTACGCTGTGACTAAATTACATTGATTTCAAGCATTAATATCTATTAATAATACTAATATTGTAAACAATATTATAACTTTAGCCTTCTGCACGTTTGTTTGTTTGTTTGTTTGTTTGTTTGTTTGTTTGTTTGTGTGTTTGTTTGTTGTTTGTTGTTTGTTTGTTTGTTTGTTTGTTTGTTTGTTTGTTTGTTTGTTTTTGTTGTTTGTTTGTTTGTTCGTTTGATAAAATGCTTTTTTATTTTTCAATGGATATTGACAAAAAGTTTATAAAATAAATCATTACTGATAAAAATAATGTGAAATAGTTCAAGTGAATGGAGCCCCAGTTTAATATGCACCACTCCATTGAGCTATCCATCTGTATAGGCGACTTTAAGAACCATAAAATTTCGCAGCTTACACATCAACTTGCCCTTTTATGCGGTACGGGAGTCAGGCTGCTGACGGGCTATTATCAAATAAAATGGAGCCAGATAAAGGGAATAACTATATGAAATGGCGTTGATAGAATGAAAAGGACGGTAAAGGGGTCTTAGTACAAAAGGAAAAGTAATAAGTGACAGTGCATTTATCTTAATGACGCGGGCTGGGTACTCTTTTTGGTAACTGAGTTGCTACAATTTATTATCGAATAAAAAAAATAATATACGTAACATCACGCCTGTAATCCCAAAGAGGTATGCAGAGGAATGAACAGGAAGGCACATTGTTTCGTTATCGAAATTTAGATTCAAAAACTTAAAATGTTCGGCATCTCGTCCAATCACAGCAATTAGGATTGACAGTAATGTTTTTTCTGTCATGCACGCACGTTCTCTGGAGAACAGAGCGTACGAATTTCCATCGCAATCGAACACATAAATCAGATGCCTGTGTCGCCAACCAGCGAATCCACCCAGCGCGTGTCGCTACAAATAGAAATCGGAGGTGGGAGGACTCAGCGAGGATCTACGCCGACTCAGGTACGTGCAGTGCAATACCTAGCTATTGTGACCTAACGATTTGCCGAACCCTTCTTTCAAAACTACTCATCCTGGCTCCTGGAGTCAGTCCCTTTGTGGTGTCCCAGTCGGCAACGCGGATGCTACACACATATTAAAGTGTGCTCATAAATCAGTACTCTATTAAATTTGCTTCCTACTCTATTAAATGTTGACTGCCTCGTTAAAATCTAAATTAAAATTCTAGTGGTGGTTTGGAGTCCACGGAGTCCATGGAGTCGGATGTGTGCCCGATGCATGGCAATAGGCTCACCACCTATTCAATAGTGGGACGTAAACGTAACCGGTGAAACGTGGGAATGTTATGCATTCCTCTGCCTACCTCTTCGGGGCGTGAAGTTACGTTTAAGTTACGTTTTATTAAATTTTTATCATTACAGTTTTCACGATTTCTCTCCCTCTTTTTATTCCGACACAGACTCACTATTTCTAAATGAACTGTTATAAAACTGGATAATATTTTTCAAAGTATTAAACAACTTAAAATACTATTAGTAGGTATGGTATAATGAGATCACTATATCGCATTATTGAATCATTATTTTTGCGAAGCTGTAAATGAAATTTCATATTTAAGTATTAAAAATAGCTACTTAATATTCTCTTCGCTCAGTACTTAAATTTTAATTTCTGCCTTTAACGGAATTCTTTTGCTGACCAATTAAAACATTTTTGCTTGTAATCCCTGAAGAGATAGTCAGATAAGTACATTCTCCCGTTTCAGCAGTTACTTTTACTTCCAACTATGAAACAAGTGATGTGTCTATTGACATACACCGAGCACACATCCAGACTCCGAGCCGGTACTAAAAAGTCAAAGGTATAAAAATCCAACATTACTCGACTCGGGATTTCAACCCAGGACCTCCCGATCGGCAGTTGTACTTGCAACCAACACATTCAACGTCTCGTTCATCGTGTTAGTCACGAAATTTATAGCTATAGTATTATTTTATATTATTGTTGTTAAGATAAAACCTTTTTTTAAGTTTATTCCACTTACTTAAAATATCGTTCATATCATTCTATGAATATTATTTTGAATCTACCCTAATTATACTGTACAGATAAAATATAAATATATTCTATTTGCATCGTATTGCTAAATATCCATTAAACTTGTTCTGTTAGTAATGTTCACTTAAACATATAATATTTTAACAACCAACCGCGATGTTATCGGGAGAAAAAGGAAAATAGGAAGAATATAAGAATAAAATTTTCGTGACAAAGTGGAGATACGGGCGACATTTACATAGGGTGGAGTATCCGCGCAGTGAACAGGCGTTTGTCACCAGCGAATACCGCGGGGAACATCACCCGCGCTGGTGAATTATTCACACAATTTTATATACAAAATGACCAAATTTCTCACAATAAACGCCGTAGCCGTAAACCGCCAACAATTATCAAAATACTACAAAATTTTTTTTCTTTTGTAAAACTTATAATTTGTAAGCATGGACCGTCAGTACCTCCTGCTAATGGTAATTAACTACATATGGAAATCTAACAGCGATAATCAACTATGTGTTCATTTAATTTGTCTTTAATGTGCGTAAAATGTTTAAGTGTCAATGTGTCTATTATCATTGCCTCTTCTTATACATTATGTAGTTATTAAGAAGCGCGGCAAGTTTGTAAGTTACAAAACTACAAAAGTATTGCATTTGTGTGGATGGAGCATGTCGATACTACTCACAAACCTAAATATTTTCTCTAAAAATATATTTAAATTAAAAACACTTATTCGAAAGCATATTGCTTATAGGCGATAAAGTTTTTTATTCATTAGTTACGATTTTGTTTCATTAGAGCATAACTTCAAAAAATTTTTAAGATTACTATAAAGTTCGCATGCTTTATTATATTATATATATAGCCTTATACGTTGGGCAATCTGTAAAATATTTGCTACTAACAATATATTTTATAACAAAACTTCGCCAATCAATCATCAATGTTAACAAAGAAGGCGAGCTAGATAGTTCACTGAGATATCGCTATTGAACGTACGAGCTGCATATTAATTCTACTCTGTTACACTTAGTGGCCATGTCGGTACCCATGTATTCACTTTATTTTAACATCTATCTCTCTAGAGCAACGCAGGAACGACATTTCGTTAGTTATATTACCAAGCATATGCCTAGTTTTAATCGTTAAGCAAAATGACCTTTACTGACACACGTAAACACACAAAAACATTTACGAGTATATTTTCTTGTTACGGTTTGTACCTACTCACATTTTTACTATATTTATGAGAAAGTAAACACACATGTCCCTAAAACAGCATTTAGTATTTCGTAGAACTTATGTCGCCTTCAAGGCGAAGTTAAAAATAAATATGTAACTTGAAAACGTGAACGTTGGCAGTTCGGCGCATTAAAGAGTGACTT